>MU280767.1:297120-584359 GCA_022385605.1 Xylariaceae sp. FL0594
CGCCCGCGGGGGGGGCCCGGGCCCGCCTGTTTGGGTGGGTGGGGGCCAATTCGGGGGCCGTCTTGGCCCCCGGGGGGTTGGGGGATCCGGGGGTTGGGGGGTTTCCCCCCCCCCCCCCCCCCCCCCGTTTTTCCCTTTCGTTCTTCTTTTTTTATGTTTACCCTTGTATATATATGGTGTTTGGTCTGAAATGTGTTTAACCTTAACTAACTTGTTGCGAAAAAACATGCATGCATGCACCAGGCCCTGTGTATAGAAACGGCGAGTTTGTTGCCATGGACTAGACGAGATAGAGTCTCGATTCGATCGCGGGTTGTAATGGAAGATGGGTTGGAAGGAAGGGGTGAGAAACGTGGTACTAGGAAAAGGAGGAAAGGGGATTGCTTGTGCAGAATCCGATTTATAAGATTTCCTGACCCGGTGAAAAAGAAGTAGGTTAATCAAAATGAGAGTGACTTTTTTGCCGGAAACCCTTTTTCTTCTTTCTCGGCCTGGTGTTTTAAGATTACGGGTTGGGACTTTTTGTTCGATAAGAGGACAGTGCATAGATATCTATGTGTCTAGGGGTTTGCTTCTTTGAATTATAGACCTTTGCGTAAGTAGGCAGTGCTTTGCTTCCATGAGTATCCGCAACTGTCATATCCATCTGATCCATGTTTGATTAAACATTATAAACTACCTATTTCAGTTTTCCACACTAGTAAGTGCAGAAATAACCCGATCATCTCACATAAATACATCACCTCCCCTATATCGTTCCTGACCAATAAAAATGAGAGAATACCCAAGCGCCTAAACCCTCAAGTTCAGCACGCAGCGAGCGCCATCGTTGAGACCGGGCGAGACGGGGCCCTGGGAAGCGACCCGGGGCGCGCCGCCGGTCAGGGGGAAGGCCCAGACGCGGCCGTCGCTGTTGTCCGAGGCGTAGATGGTGCCGTTGTTGATGCCGTAGACGGCGCCAAAGGTGCTGCCGCCGACGTTGGGGAAGCGCCGGACGATCTCCCACGTCTTCGTCTCGAGGCTGAAGCGGACGAGGGCCGAGCCGCCGGCGGGCACGCGCGCCGCGCTCCAGAGGTAGCTTCCCGCCTCGGGCACGTAGGCCCAGTCGGCGATGTTGAGGCCGAGGTTGTCCATGGTGCCGTTCGCGAGCAGCTTGCCGTACGTGGTCGAGCCGGGCCGCAGGTCCAGTTGGTGCCACGTACGGCCAGCGTAGCCGTACCAGTAGAACCCGTCCGTGTCGATGTCGCCGACGTTGACCGACTTGTTCTCGGCGAACGTCGCCACGCTCGCCGTGCTCCCGTCCGCCCCGATCCGGATCAGCTCGTTCTTGCCGCTCTGCCGCGCGTACAGCAGGTTGTCCAGCACATTGTACCCGATCGCGTTGACGTCCGTGTTGTCGCCGATGTGGTCCTTGATCAGGTTGAACTTGCCCGTGGTCAGGTCGACCCGGTAGAGCGTCACGTTCTGGATCAAGTAGCCGTACTATTGTATTTCTGAGTCAGTTGAGGTCTCTTTGGTGTGTATTTCGAAAGACAGGGGCAGGGACTTCTCACCTTGTCGCAGCTCAATGACGGAGTGCAGGGGGCGGTCACGGTTGCGGTGGCTGTCACGGTCGTTGTGGTGGGCACTTGGGTCGTGCTCGTCACGGTACTCGTGATCGTCGTCGGCACATCAGTCGTGCTTGTCACAGTACTCGTGACCGTGACGGTGCTCCCGGGCCGGGTAGAAGTGGCAGGGGCAGAAGTCGGGTAGGGATGAGGCGTCCACCAGAAGATGGTGGAATACCAGCAATCACACCCCGTGTTGTACGCAGACGAGGTGTACGACGTGGGCGCGGTGGCCGGGTACGTAGTGGTAGTCGTCAAGATATCGGTGATCAGAGGAGGCTCAAGCAAGGAGACGACCGGGAGGAGGTCGGCCAGGAGAGCGGCAGTGGGCTCCGCATGCGCTCCTACCGAGGCCAAGCCAAGGAGGGCGAACAGATGAAGAAGACGACCCATTGTGACGAGAGGACGAGACGAGTATCAGAGCTCTCTGTATAAGTGTTTGGCGGCTTGACTCTGGTGATGGACTTTCCACTTCGCTTTTCCTCGAGGGGAGCACGACGGGGTATTTGTATCCCACTTGATCATATAGCCATCTCCTCACCCCAGGGCCCCCAGGGGCTCAGATCCCCCTCCAACTCCCGCAATCTTACCATCTTCTCTCTCCGACTCGATGGAACTCCATTTCCTAAGCCAACACGCACGTCGCTATTCAGGCATAGCTTCAACGCAAGGCTGACCCTGGTCCTCGAAATCTGATAGTGGCATGCAAAGTTGGTGCAATGGCCAGGGAACCGGAAGTATTCCGACTTTCACTCTGGAAATTAGACGCAGTGTGACTGAATCCTTGAGATTACGTCTTCATCATGCAAGGAGGTAGTTTAGCTGCAGCCTGCAGTGAATCTGTGATATTGAAGCTTCAGATGATTGCCGTGAGTAGTGACAGGGGAGGGGAGCTTCTCACCGACGGAGTACCTAAGGTCACCAGGTGCCAGGTAAGCGCTATACTAAGAAGCTATGCCAATTTCGTCCATCGTCTACAAGGGTCCTCTGATTAGAGCAGTGGGAGCACTGCAAGGCAAACACAACATGACTGTCTATGTGATAGTCCATTCGCAATTTGGCGGCTCGTGAGCCCCTGCAGGCAACTTGCTTCTTGCTTTATTTCTTTGATCAAGTTCAATAGTCTCACCGTTCGAGTTAAATTTGACCGAATGTCAATTTCTGGTCGCTGTACGGAACAGGCAGTCGGTAGCGTCGATCATCTCCACTGGAGCTGTCCAGCGGCAGCTGAAAAAGGTGCTAAGCTTGCCAGGGGTATCTTTTTTCTGGGGAAATTCGAACCAAGTTTGACAGCTTGGGCCACTTTTAACGGCAAACGCGCATGCATTTCATATTACTCAACGCTGTAGAGCGTGGTTCGCGGCCTGGAAAGTGCTTACATGCATATTAAATCCTTTTAGGTTCTTTTTTTTTTTTTTTTTTTTTCTTTCACTTCGGTCCCTTAAGCAATCATGCGCTCCATGCCCGGCCTCATCCTGTGATGTGATGAGGCCTGTAGGTCAACGAATTGAGTACGGTGTGATCACACACACAACGCGACTGCTCATAAAAAAGCTGCATGGCAGTGGCACACGGATGATGAGTACAGAGATGCAGGCAGGGTCTTCTTGACCAATGCACCAAATTTTAAGTATGCAGAAAATCGTTTCTTTTTTCTTCTTCCCTCTCCTACTCGTATAGCCATGTTGTCATTACGGTTCATGTCGACAAAGAACTGAGCAGTTCACCATGCAAGCTCTCCTCAGATACGTTTGCATCTGTCTTATGCTTGCCCCTGGGCTGTCCTTGGGGTGTACTATGTATTGACATAGCTTATAGTTCCATTCACTCTCAGACCGGAATAACTGCGAGGACCGACCTGGACTGTGACCTAGAACTCACCTTCATTTATCTCATTTCATTTGCTTCTTCAATACGAGTCCGAACGCCATTTCGTCTTATCCGTAAGCTCAGGGGGGCGCTTCCATATTACCTTTCTCGCGTTTCGTGGACGGGTTCTTCACCCCGGAGATGTTGGTGTTCAACACATACCCACTCTGAAGACCCCCTAGTCTTCAGAGGCTTCTTCGGCCGCAATTATCAGAGCGCCCACTAATTTATTTCTCTTCCTCCATGACTTAGAGGTAAAGGGGGCCCAGAGAGGTTTCCCAGGACGATGTTTTCATCGAGCTTCCCCCAGTTTCTCGATGAAAGAGAAAAACAGTTGTTTCACATACCTATTTCATAACGCTCAGACAGGCTCCTGGGATTCTGGGAGTCCGATACCTCACCTGTGAGAACCGGTCCAGGTGCGGTTTAGATCAGCTCGGCTGGCTACAAGTCCGTCCGTCCGTCCGTCCGTCTGGCTCGTCAGAGACTATGTCAGTCCGGAGAGCTGCGTTGCAGCCATATCGACCAAAGCAGTCAACTAAATTTCTTTCTTTTCCCGCTTCTGTGCTCCCGGGCCGTCTTCTCCTATCGCATAGCGAGTGTCACCTCACGGCATGTGAAAATAGGGGCCACTGCCTCGAAGCTGGCTGCATATACTCTTGCACTTCATATCTGTACATTACGGCAATGGGGCAAGGGAGACACGCGCAGTAAGACATAAGAGGGATAGAAATGATTGAATGATTCATGCGTTCTACGCACACCGGTATGACCATAAACCTTCTTACTACAACTTAGAGAAGGAATGAAGTGCTCATTATTATAAATAGGAATAGGTATAACAACACGTCAATAATGAACGCCCCAAGCAATACTTTCCGTGGTGTACAGGGCATGTTACGAATTCGCAGCCCTCAAGCTGAATATGAGTGGGCGACCCATAACCGATGGCTTATTGAGAACTCGTCGACCCGACCTGACGAGTTCGTCAATACTGAGGGGGAGGTGGAGCAATAGTTCCATAGCCCTGGCCCCCAGTCTGGACGCGATCGCTGTATACACCGGGTGCTCGCCTCATAGCCAGACGTCCTTCTCTCGCCTGTTCACGACGATCGTAGTAGACATACTCGATATCTGTATGGGCACGATCGCAGGTAAGTAGAGTTTCCCTCAGGCCATCAATCTCTATAAACCGTGACTTACAGAAGGCATGAATGTGACCAGGGATATATCTGTGTTTCGGAATGTCAGCCTTGTTTTCTTAGCATTCGTGGCACATTTGAATGGTAAACATACCCGAGGATCGTCAAGGCGATATTGATGCATAGGTCTGCACCACATCCGGCGACGAGGGCAACGCCGGCGGGAGGAACTTAACCAGGCCTTTGGGTCAGCATCGTGTCTCCAGGACTCGAGACAAGCCAGGCGGAAGCTTCTCACATAGAATGGTGATGAGAACTACCAGAACAGCCGATGCAGCACCCATTTTGCTTGATTTTGTGTTTGGTTTGAACTTTGCAGAATCTTGAGTGTCTTCTTGCTGGAGTAAAGACTGGGAATTCAATGGCCGATGGCTGATGACGTGACTTCCAGTGTTGTTGCTTTATGCTGAGCAGATGCCGGAAGGAGGGGCACTCTGAGACACGGTCCAAAATAGTAGGTTAGGTTAAACGGAAGAGGAAGGTTCGATACACGTGGATAGCTATATAGAGTAGGAGGGGCAGGAACGCCAGGTTATATAAGAGGTACCTACATGTAGTACTTACATAACACACTCAATACTTCCAGCCTACCGACAACGAATCATCTATCCACCCCTAGGTAAGTACCTAGTATCACTCTGTTTACACATCTGGTGACAAGTTTGGGGGCTGAGGGTTGGTACTTAATGTTAGCATTGGATTGCGCGTACTATCTGGCATGCCTTGCCGAAGCATCATGACTTATCTTGAATACCTACATGTAGTCCTCTTATGCTCAGTGTCTGTGTACCTTGGTAAAACAAGCAAGTACACTATTGTCACGTGGAGTCGAAAGATACTCGTTCGATAGCAACACCACGGCTTGTTAAGAGGAAGTCTGGATACCTAGGTTAGGTATGTGACAGGTGATTTGGAAAAAGCCCCAAATCTGAGCACTGCAGTCACAATACAGCGTAGCTCTATGACTGTTTTGTACAGAGTACAGCATACAGCTGATTGAAATACCTAGACCTAACCTACACATGCTGATTATGCTGCTACGTCATTGCAACGGTTTCCCCAATTGACGGCACCACCTACCATAACGGGGCGTACCATGGTATCAAAACATCAGTCTCCAAATCGGGCATATTCGAGAACGGGGTAGCTCTCAAGAGATATCAAGTCATTAAGATGCTTGGGCTTGGTTGGACAGGCCACCGCAACTTTCCCCATACTGAAATGAAGAATCACTGGATAAGCCGAGTTTGGGACTCAATGTGCGTATCACAGACCTTTATATGCACGTGGCCTGTGCTGTGGTATGACAGGCGTACTGCATGCATCTGTTGCTTGAAGTGTATGTATGTGTAGTGACGTGTGCGATATTTGAATCTTATTTGTTTACTTTCTCGGCTTCTTCGACCTCGACTACAAGTAAGATCAGACTAGGCAGTGGCAGCATCGTAGCCTTCGCCGTGAATATTCTGTTATAAGTCCCCTTCTGTCTCAGTAGGACCCAGAGAAAAGGCAGAAGTAAAGACAACTTGAAGTCGGGTCTATGTACATGCCAATACATGATGTACCTACATGTACTCCGCACGTAGATGTAGGAAGAATCCACTCTGACCACCTTTGGCAACAACCTGGAGTTTGTACAGCTGTATGCTATATGTTTAAGTGCTTATGCTTTTTTGAATCATAACCTCCACTCCGATGCTGTGTTGTATTATGAACGTTTGTTAAATAATCCATAAACCGAGGTTAGCACGAGAAGTCTCTAGAGTCTAGTCCTACATAAGTATCCAGCCAGACAAAGATACATGTTGTATTTTTATTTTGTGTACCTGCCAATCTATTGCCACAGCAGTACTCCGTACCTACGGAGTACTATTATTACATACACTATATTGGTACAGTATACATGAGGTACTAGTTTCAGCTTCCTATACACTCTACTTACAGATCCTATCATGACTATAAACGATGCTGCTTGTGTTATTCTCCCAAATTAACATGATCTTACTGCTTGTGATGTCTGTGTATCTGTTTTGGAATTTGGAATGTTTTCTTGCGTGGTACCGTGCTGGCGTGGCTGCTCACCATGGAAGCCGGTTATGTGCATACGTGCTCGGAGATATAAGGGTTAGAAGCATGTTGTGGGGGGTCGCTGTGGGGAAGCGATACTCGGGTCACTCTTGGACCAGTAAGGTAAGGAGGAAAGGCTGCGAAGCCAGCCCAGAGTCAAAAAACCAAGAGCACCTTTTTCTTTGTAAAAGGCAGGTACCTGTTCGTGTTCCTACAACCGACAATTGTAACTGGGGGCCTCTACTCTCTCGCGTCGTTCCGGCTCCTTTCTATCCGTCGACCTCCTCCTGTTACTACCTATCTCTTTCCTTAACCCTCCCATCACCACTGTGCTCGTCTCCCGGTACTGGCCGTCCGACAAGAAAAGTAGCACCAGTGCCTTGCATATACCCAGACCCTTCCCTCCTCTCCTCCTCCTCTCCTCCTCTCCGCTCACCCCTGAGCAACACTACCTAGAACGCTCTCTACAATCCAGCTTGTTTTCCTACGTCCTATCCCGTTCCGCCTTGGGTATCCTCTCGCCCTCCTAATCGAGAGAGTCTCGACTAAGGTATATCGGATTTGAGTCGATTCGAAGGTCAGTCATGTGTGGTACAGCTGTATCCGTACTCGTTAGCGAAGCACAGTCTCCTACGTCCCCCCCGGACCCTCGGGCCCTTACCCGCACCAGCTGACGTCTGCCTACCCTTTCCTCGCTCCTCTCCCGTCATCTCCAGGCCGTTTCCCAGTAACTCCTATGTCGTCTATTCCGGCTACAGGCTTCTAACACCTGGGCAAATCCATCTAGTCGAATCGCACTTTTATGTGTCTCCATCGTCTTATCGATTCCGAATACCGACCTATCGTTGAATAGCTTGTTTGCTGCGCCTTTACGCATTGAGCAAATTGACTCGGTTATTGTATCCTGTTTCTCATCTGTAGCGCTACCTATACGACAGTCCTGCAAACATGTCGAATCAGCAAACCTCACCGTCCCATACCGATCGTTATGTCGTGATTCACGTTGCGACTACGTGCGATGAACACGGCGTATATGTCACCAAGGACTCGGCCGAAGTTATTGAGCTCGGCTGGATGCTTCTTGATGCCAAGACATTGGACGAGGTACGCCAGCTCCGAGCTGTCCCGTTCAGTCGGGGTCATTGAGAGATGCAAGCTGACAAGGAGGCAATTAAACCGACAGCTGCACCGTGAGAGCGTACTTGTCAAGCCCATCAACACTCCCATCACCCCCCTTTGCAGTAAGTTTTCTCTTATCCCGGAATCCCTACTACACTAGACAGGTATGCAGGCAACAGGCCTGCTCCTGCTAGACAGGCCTACAGGGCGTTGTCTAAAGCAACCGGCTGACCAATGCTTTCTTCTACGATAAACAGCTAGTCTAACTACCCTGACTTGGGAACATGTGCGAAACGCCGGCACCTTCCGTGACGCAATTAACCGTTTCGACGCGTTTGCGTCTGAGCACCTGACTTCCCAGAATCTGGACTTCATCTTCGTCACCCTCGACGCTTGGGATCTCCGCGTCCAGCTGCCACGCGAAGCTCGCGACAAGGCCGTGGTCCTTCCTCCGTATCTGCAGCATTCCCGTACTTTCGATCTGCGGACCGAGTACCAGCGCTGGCAGCAGCACCATCCCGAGTCTCTGCCATTTGGCCCCTCCATGCTTTCCAACATCTGCGCCGCCCTCGAAGTTGAGCCCGTCCAGTCGAGCGCCCCGATCAAACACAACTTGCCCTTCCACCTCCAGGCTCTTGCTCCTGCCTCACCGCGTCGCGCCATGGAGGAGGCCGTGACCCTCGCACGAGTTCTTCGTGGTCTGGTCAGAAAGTCACAGCCCCCTCAGGACCACCCTGATGTGCTTACACGCCCGATGGATGCTCGCGCTGACGTCCGTGCCTTCCTATCCGAGCGCAGCAAGGTCCTCCACATGTCAGGTTTACCCCATGACACCACGCAGTCGGAGCTTGAGAGCTGGTTCACTCAATTCGGCGGTCGACCAATCGCCTTTTGGACCCTGCGCACCCCGGAGCAGCACAAGCCGACAGGAACTGGTTTTGCAGTCTTCTCGTCTCACGAAGAGGTTAGTATTTCGGCATGCCCTCCACTTTTTGCATACTGACAAGCCTCAAACTTTTGTAGGCCGCAGAGAGTCTCTGTATGAACGGTCGTGCCCTTAATGAGAAAGCGATTGAGGTTTCCCCTTCGTCCAGCCGCGTTCTAGACCGCGCATCCGATGTTCTTACACCCTTCCCGCCCAGCAAAAACCGACCCCGCCCCGGCGACTGGACCTGCCCATCCTGCGGCTTCTCCAACTTCCAGCGACGCACAGCCTGCTTCCGCTGTTCATTCCCTGCAGTCAGCTCTGGTCCTCAGGGGGATATGGGCTATGGCTTCGGCTACGGCCCCCCGGCTATGATGGCACCACCTCACCACGGTGGTCACCACGGAAATATGGGCCACGGTGGCGGTCGTATGGGCGGAAGCGGCCCTGTTCCTTTCCGAGCTGGCGACTGGAAATGCGGAAACGAAGTGTGTGGCTACCATAACTTCGCGAAGAATGTGTGCTGCCTCCGGTGTGGATCAAGCCGTGCTGGCGCTGCCATGGTTGCCGACTCCGGCTATCCTTCGCCTATGGATGGTGGCTCGAACTACGGCATGGGTGCAGGCTCTATGGCTGGCGCACCGGGCCCTGGCCCCTTTGCTTCGGCAGGAGGGCCATTCGGAGCTTCGGGCGGCTACGGCCAGCATTTCGGAGGACCCCCTAGCACCTACGCCTTACCTTCTGGCATCGGCGGAGGCGCACCACCATACCCGTCCCTGAACACGCATTTCGGACCGGCCCCCGGATCTCACTCGGCCGGACCGTTCGATAGCCGCGCTGCCGAAGCCGCCTTCCAAGCTGCCGGCAATGGCCCCGCCTCTGCTGGTCCGGCAAACAACTCGGGTAACAACAACTTCTATGCTGGACAGCCCGAGAACGACCCGTTTGCCTTCCTGTCGTCGGGCATGGGCGGCCTGACCGTCAGCGGTGGCGATGCGCGCCAAAACGGTGCTGGCGCCCCCCCGAGCAAGTCGCCCGCTTAGGATGATTAGACAATGTACTCGACAAGCGGGATTCACATGGGCCCTGACAGATGCGCGAGCGACGTGCTGAAAAGCCGACAAATCTCCCCATATACTTGTTCGCAGACACAGATGGGATGCGTGGATTATGGTTCCCCTTGGAACCCTTATACTGGCACATGAGGCAGTTTCTTATTGATTATACGGCAAACAGACTAAGATGGCGAAGTGATATTCTACCCTGAATTGCAACGGAATGTTTTAGTGGGAGTTGGAAAGAAAAAATAACGGCAATGGCCTCTTTCCGACATGGGCAACGGAAGGGGGTTTCTTAGGCGGGTTTGTCGGCGTCGCAGGCCTTTTTGTGCGTCTTTCACCGACGAGCACCGCACCTGGCATGCATTGAAACACTTCGACCCTAGACGGATGGACATACTTGTACATGACTGGAAAAAATTGTTGCAGGCGTGTAGCAGGGACAGGACTTGAACGGCGGCATAGCGCAAGGAGTGTAAAGGGGTGTTCTTGGGGTTGTCTTCCTGGTTCTCTCCTTCCTCTCCCAGTTTAATGCCTCGGCCTTGTTGCATCTCGTTTTCTTTCTTCCATGACAGCTTATCTCATTACAAAAACTACTTCTCTTAACTCTCTTTCGACCCGCTACTACCACCCACTACCTCTATACTTGCACTACTCTTCACCCTCTAGCCCGGCTAGTGATTTTCCTTCTCGACCTGTTTCTATTCACATGTGTTTGTACCTCCCTTTCTCTGTGTTTCTGATATCGTTTCACCTCCTGTTTATTGCCTGTTACTACAAAAGGTGGCCACCGCATCAACCTCGTCTAATCCCGCGCTTCCTCTCTTTTTCCTTAAAGATAGTCACACGGGTGACAGGCTTTAACTTGGGGGTGGCCCTGATGGATGGTTTCGAGGAGTCGGGGGGGCGGGTTGGTTGGGCTGGCAGGCTCTCTGGCTCAGGGTTTCTTCATCAAAGGGACGGCAAATTGTGTTTTCGGCTCCTTTTCGGGCTCTCCGGGAAAGCTTTTTATCTCTCTGCTAAAGCCCTCGGTGGTTCCCACTTTGCGGCATGCATGCTTTCATCACTCGACTTTTACGACAAGGCAACAACAAAACACAAGTGGGCGGCGGTTTTGTGCAGGATGGCGAGAAAAAACCCATTGTCAGGAACAGAGAGACAGATTATGTTCATAATAAATAAGCCCTTGCCAACAACCCCTCTCATCATCATTGCAGATCTGAGGTTATTAGCAAAATATAGGAGGGGAAAAGAACTTGTCTTTACAAGATTTGCAAAATAATTCAAATTAGCTGATTACGATGATTCCAAACGTGTCTTGTCTTTAGGTTAAATAAGTCCAAGTGCTTGTTCGATGCAAAAGGGCCTATCTATTATAACTCCCAAACTGGAGACATCATGGGCTATTTGTGTAGATCAGGGAATAACACTCATGACCTGTGCTTCTTCACTTTGCCTACCGGCCAAGAAAAAAAGCTAATGGTCTCACAAAGGATGAGAAAGTAAACTGAAACGAAATAGATAGAGAATGAACACTCATGGCCTGTGCTTCTTCGCTTTGCCTACCAGCCAAGATTCTTAAGAAGCTTATGGTCTCACAAAGGAGAAGAAAGAAAGAAAGTACCCCGAAACTTGTTGTCTTTTTTCTTCCGCTTTCTAAGATTCTTTTATCAGACTAGACGATAGCAACGCTGACTCTATTGTAAAATGAATACATACATACAAACATTTTGCCTCCATCTCTCTAACCCAGCCAAGTAGTAGGCATGTAGGTAGGTAGGTAGGCAAGGTAAACAGGCACCCTGGTTACCCGTTATACCGATCCCCCATTGAACCAATTCGATAATGCTCGCTCCTTTTGTCTTTTCATCTTCTCTTCCTTGTTTATCTATATTCCTGACCAAAATGACAATGAATGAATCCGTCCTAGCCAAGGTTAAGGGAGCAGTAATACTTATCCAAAACATGATGCCTGGCTATGAAAAGAAAAGAAAAGGGGGAAAACAAAGACTACCTAAAGGCTTAAAGCTAATGATAATTTTCGTACGCTGTAGAGCAAGTGATGGTGGTAGAGGTAGGGTAACTATCCATCAGCTGGCAAGCTCAACCGTCACAGTAAAAGCTTCTTGTGTAAAAGATACTATAAAAAAAAGCGCGAAGAGAACTCGAAGAAAAAAGGGGACAGACAACAGAATGATGAACGAGTGAGCCACCAGGTCTTCGCAGCAACGGCAACGTAAATGCAAAAACCATCATCGCTTGGGCTTTGGCTTGGCCTAACTGCCCTCACCGCAGCAATCGTCATGGCCGTGGTGGTGGCAGTGGCAGTGATCGCGCGGCAGTGGTTGCTGTGGCAGTGGTTGTGGAAGGTCCTCGGAGTCCTCCAGACTTTGCCTTGTACGCCGTGCATGGTCCAGTAGTAGTAGTTGGTGGCGGTAATCCTCCAATGCATGCTGTCGCGGCGATTGATTCTGTAACCACGGCGGCTGCTGTTCTCGTGGTCGTGGACTTGGCCCTCGTGGTCGTGGAAGTGGCTCGAGTCGTACGCAAACAGAGCTCACCGGCGCAGGTAGAGGCTCAGAATTTACTGGCGCTTGAGAACGGGCTGCGGTCGGGTCCTCGGGCCTAGCTTGTGAGAGATGGTTGCGTGCAAGGTCTTGTGAACTTGCAGTCGGGGGTGGGAACAGCCTTTGCCGTCCCTGCAGCTGTCGCTCTAGCCCTTGCTGTTGCGGTGGCTGTAGCTGTAGCCGTCGCTCTAGCCCTTGCAGTGCAGCAAGACCAGGTGATGGCGGGACTCGTTCGACTCCCGAGCGTGCCTCCGCTAAGCCTCCTGCCGCCAAGGCACCGATTTGGTCGCGAAGTGCTCGGACTTCGTTCTCTAGGATGGTGACGGTGTCGACGAGTCGATGGTTCACTTGCCACAACCGATCGGATGCTCGTTGAGCATCCCGCGGCAGCTGCTCTCGGGAGCCATAGTTAGGAACACGGGGCTGGGCCCTTCTTTGAGAAGAAGAAGAAGGCATGTTTGAAAAAGCAAGATGAAAAAGCAATAAATTAGTGAGAGCAACGGCAGTAAGACGGAGAGGTGGAGAGGTGCTCTGTAGGTATGTATGTGTGTGTATGAGTGAGAGAGAGAGATGGAGAGAGAGAGAGAGAGGAAGAAAACTGGCATGACTAATAAAGTGATAACATGGTAACGCTTGCTCCTTCCCGGCAGAGCTGGCTGGCCAGGACTACGCGAAGAAGGCAGGTGCCACCGACACAGCAATTTAAGACCGAGATCGCAGGGGACGCCCGGGAAAGTGCGGATGCGTATAGAATTGACAGACGGAAACTACAGATAAACATGCCGAGAGTTACCAAGATTGTCTATGCTTCATGTGAAATCGTCATTGTGGCCTTGTCAAGCCCGAGGGTTCGTGACTATAGACAAACGATCTAGAGACATCATATCGTATACACATGACCCTTCCTCTGGGCACCAGAACAGAAAAACTCTGCCTCTTGTTGCATGTGCATATGTATAGCGTAGACCAAGTTCTGTTCACGTAGTGTACAATCCACAGGATATTAGGTAGCCAGTGCCACGCATCCTAGAAGCGCTCACTCGGAGACGGGAGCAGTGCTGCTTCCCCTATCTCCTCCCCGTCCACGACCCCTTCCACGGCCACGGCCTCGGCCACGACCACCACCCCGCCCGCTTAACTCTGCCGGCGGCGGTACAGAGTTATAATTGTGCGCTGGCTGAGGCCCCTGGTTGTTATTCATGGCAGGTCTGTTCAGTGGCATGCCTGCTGGGTAGTGATGTGGTGCGTGGTGATCAGCAGCAGCAGTATTGCCAGAGGCATGCTGTGGTCCTGTAAGGCCTATAGATCCCCGTCCCCTGCCGCTTCTGGCATTGCCTCGGCCGCCGCGACCGCCTCGATAGCCTCCGTCTTGCCCTTGCGTGTGGCCGAAGATACCACCGCCTTGGCCACTTTGGCCCATGGCGCCGGACTGGCCGTTCGGGTGTGGCCTATACACGAGGCTGCTGTGCTGGAGATGAGGCACCGGGCCGCCGAGTGCCGACTGCGACGGCCCTCCTCGGCCACCCGCATTGTGGCGATTTGCGCCATTGGCAGCGCCATTTACAGCGCCACGCCAGCTTCCCCTCAGTGGCCCAGGAGCCGCGGCATCTCGGAGTTGGGGCCCGCCCGGCGCGTATTGGCTACGCGTGGCTAAGGTTAGTGGATTACGGACGGGCTTCCTCTCTAAGCTGGATTTGGACATTGCGACGACCTGTCTCGTCGTGACATTCAGTACCGAGTTGGCCAACACCGTCTGCCCGCGGAATGGCTCGCAGCGGCCGTTGAGGGTGGTGCCGTTCATGAACGCGTTGTCCCAGAGAATGTCCAGCATGTGGTGGCTTCCGACTATGCTGATCCCTACCACCGTCCCTCTCGAGGCGATCGGGACCTTGCCCGACGCCTGCACGTACACGACACGGTCGCCAAGTCGGAACGTCTGGTGGCCGAGTCGCTGTTCCGAATCCTTGGGGTGAAGCAGAGCGGACCGAGGAACGCCCCTCACCTTCTTCCGTTCCGTCTTGATGCCCGACTGAGTGAGGGCATCGGCTGCTCTTTGCAGTTCGGCCACGACTACCGAATCGAGCTGCTGCGCATCGAGGGGCACCCGTTCGAACTTGCTCGTCTCGACCGTCTTGAGCCACGCGCCGATCTCTTTGATCCGGGCAGTGGCCACGTCGCGGTCTGGCCACAGCATCGTATCGTTGTATTCATTCCCTGACGGGTTTCTCATGATGGCCGCGAAGAAATCCGGGAAGCGAGTCATGTACTGAGCGAGCAAGCCAACCGCGGCAGGGCTGAATTCCCAGCCCGTGTTCGATTTGCGGGAATAGCCCAGCACCTTCTGCTTCTTCCCTTCGAATTTGAGATTCAGCCCGAGGTTGACCTTGATCCCGCCCACGGTATTGACCTGGAAGGACGAGGTAATCTTGCTCAGCACCAGAGGGTGGAGCCCAAGATCCTTCGCAACGGCATATGAAGGCTTGTAGCCGCTCTGGTGTTCCGCCCGAAGAATGATGGGCCGTGTAAAGTCCGGCTCTTTCGTCGCCGCCATCGACAGCAGCACTTCGGCCTTGTTCGGGCCTTGGTGTGCGAGCACTTCAACGGGACGGCCGTAAGCCAAGTCGCCCAGGAAGAAGGCATGCATGCCAACGGGGAACTCCTCCTCGAAGGGGACCGCAGCACGCTCGATGAAACGCTCATCGGGGCTTACTACTTCGTCCACGATGACTTGTGCCGCATAGTCGGTCTCCATGCCCGGGATGTCCCCGTACGCCTTGACGGTGGCTCCCTCATCCGTCTTGACGAGGCCCTTGAGCATCTCGACGTGGACTAGCGACTCGACTTGGCCGATGATAATCCCCAGCCGCTTGCTGTAGAAGTTCTCGATACGGCGCGCCTTCTTGTTCCACTCTGCGATATCTCTATCGGTATGGTGAGAGCAGACAACCTCGCTGGCATTGTTCGGGTCGAGCGTGTACTCAAACAGCTCGTCAGAAACCCGGACGATCTTCGCTTCCTGCAAGAACGGGTAGCCGACATGACAAGTCTGGCCGAGTTTAGCCTTGGCCGTCTCGACTCTGCATCGCATGTCGACATCGGACAAGGTAACTACCATGCTCTCGTTGCGGCTGTCCTGCTGAAAGACGTTCACCCCGTGGAAGCCTAGTTGCGCGTTGAAAGGGAGCGTCGCCAGACTCGGGAAGCCGGCTAACGCGTCGACGCCGACTTTGGCGCCGTCCAGGAGGCCTACGTAAAGGTCCAGACCATCGGCAACAGGTAGGTCGAAGATGTTCTCGACGCATCGGCAGTTGGGAATGTCTGGGAAGACGCCGACCATGGACGAAGGATAGAGGAAGTCGACGTCGGGCGAGTAGGTGAATTTGAGCGACACGCCGAACTCGTTGCGCGCTTTCTCCTCCGGCGAGAGCAGCTCGTTCCGCGGAGCCATCGCAGGAAGCAGGCGGTTTTCGTCAATGAATGGGATCTTGACAACAGCCTCCCATTCCATCTTCTTTCCATTCATATCCAGTTCGAAATCGCGCGGGTAGAAGTCGATGATGGGCGATTTAGGATCCGTCATGAGATCATGGTACACAGCTGGCACAATTTTCCTGCTCCTGTCGGGCAACACACCCATCAGCTGCTCAAAGGGGCGGAAAGGTTGGCCGAGTTGGAATTTGAGGTCAGCATTGAAGCCCTTGGAGATATCTGTCCTGCAGGTCAGCAGCGATCACGAGGTTTTGGTACGGCAATAGTATCTTGACTCTTCGAGAAGCTTACCTGATGTCATGGGCGAATAATGGTACCGGTAGAACCATGGCCAAGAGGCGACTCCGCGATAATAGTAATACAGTACCCACTGCAGCCCCTGGACGTAGTTCTCACAGAGCTGCACGAGCTCGGACTCCTTGACCTCGGCTGCCCAATGGAACTTCTCGTCGTAGTAGTGATCTTTCCACTCCTGGAATTTCTGCTCGTACTGGCGCTGATAGTTCGCCCGAGCTTCCTCTGCAGACACGTCGATCACCTGGGCGTTATCGTAGCGTTTTATCACGCGATACAAGGCGAGGTTGCCTTCCTCCTCGTCGTCATCCTCATCCTCCTCCTCCTCCTCGGCCCCGTTTTGCTTCGCGGGGAAGTCGAGGAGTAGCTCGCGAAACCCTTCCGCATTCTCGACGGTGCGCCATTCCAGGTGCAAGCTATCGGCGGCGTCCTGCGCGAATTTGCGGTCCGCAGCGACTAGGTTGGCGCCGAGATTCAGGGGTGCGGGCGCCTGGGTCCGTTTCGTCACGTACTGGCGAATCTTCTTCCATAAGTCCCTTTGCGAGCTCGTCAGCACGAGCTTTCCCTTCGTCTTGGCGACCTCGTCTCCGTTGGAATCTGCCAGCTGTTTTGCCCTGAGCCATTTCTTATCGGCGTTCTCGTGCTCGAAATACCGGTACTCTTCCTTGGATAGCTCATCAAGTAGGAGTTTTAGCCTGGACAAGTTGATGACACCTTCTTCGTTAATGTATCCATCACACTGAGGAAGGACTTGCTTATAAAGACGGAACATGGTCGCCAAAGCACCCTCATTGATATGGAGATGCGGAAGGTTGGGGAGAAAGTCGTTGCCGACGAAGAACGCCATGAGAATAAAGTCGTCGATAATCCGTTCCATGTCGAAAGGCATCTTTAGCGCGCCGTCCTCTTTTAACTCCTGAAACTCCAGCTCGAGATATTCTCGGACGATGCATAGATGCAGGAGGTAGAAATTCTGATGTTCCAGTTCTTTCGACTTGGTCTTAGAGGCGCGACCGAACGTGACCTCCTCTCGTAGGAGGCAAAAATGGGGGTCGTGACTGAGCAGACCGAGCATAATGAGATCGGCATCAAGGCCGTAGAGGCAGTGCCGAACGTTGGGGTGATAATCCGGTTGGGCTTTTGCATTTCTTATGTATTCCATGATCTTGTGCTCTCCCTCTCCGGGGACCTCGTGGCCTGACAAGACGATGTCGCAGCCCTGCCAGTCGGCATCCTCGGATATCTTCTTGTTGATGAAGTATTTGAGCTGCTGGGTAAGCTTGGCCATGAACTCGGTGCCCGGAGTAATACAGTTGCTATCGAAGGGGTCCTCCTTGGGTAATTCTAAGCCCTCGCGGACGGCCTTGTCTCGGGCTTGCTCGGCATCCAGGGCGGTACGGAAGCGGCGCGCTCTTTGCTGGTTCATTTTCGCTCTCGGGGCAACGCCATCGATGGCCATAAAGAACAGTTTCTTGGGCTTGATCTTTCCGAACAGATGCTCGATATAGTTGAATATTCGTATGAACATTTCCTCCTCGCTCAGTCGAAACGACGTATCGTGGGTATCTTTGTGGGTGCAGTTATGGATGATGCCATTCATGTCCAACTACACGGGTCAGCCGGGCAAGGAACAACACACAGACGTAGACAAGGCGGGCGGCGCACGTAGAGGTTGTCGAACTCTGGTATCCGGTTCTCGGCAATGAGCTGAGAAATGGCAGGGTAGCGCTCCGAGAGCCATCGAAAGAACTTGGGGACACTGTTGTCAAAAGGCTGGCTGTCAATACCCAGACAGGTGAAAGGCAGAGCGATGGCTTCAAGACGGACCCCATGATGTTCTAAATCTGTTCAGACAGCACGACTTATAGCAATTGAGGTGCGGTGATGCGGAAAAGCGGGATGCTGCGTCAGCCGTGTCAATCCAAGCATAGAGGCTAGGTAAGGCCAAGTTGCGCAGGTTTCTTCGAGAGAAGTTGGGAAGGTAAGACGGTTCGGTCCGCCCTTGTGTTGTTCTTGCCCTTAGATGGAGGCACAGATGAGAATGGAAGGAACAAACTATAACCTGAAGTAAAAGTCAGAGAAAGAAAGACGTGGCACGTTTCAGTGTACGAAACACCTGTCTGGAAACCGACACAGATTCGATTGGGTGTCAGAAGGACCTCACCATCTCGAGATTTAAACCTGGCGTTTTAGGTATGGCGCTTATACAGCGTCAGCAGTCAAGGTACAGCATGGTATGTCCTGTACATCATTACAGTACCCCACATCTCCAACGGACGTACCGGCTAGATAAAGTACCGACTTCCCAGGCGCCCAGAGCTTGTGTGCTGTATATATTCCGCCTCTCTGGTCCTGAGTACTAGAGGATAACACCATCCACCCCGTCGGTACCCCACCAGGTACATGTATGTGGGTGTCCACAGAAATAGGTGCATGTACTGTTGTATGTTGTACAGGAGTGCTGTAGTCTACATAATGGGTACATGAAGACACCAGTGGATTAGCTCGCGGGTAGCTTTGATGTTGTGCCACTTTACGCGCACCGCGTCTAACCCAAGTTACTTTCCTTAACCTTTGACAACACTCACCATTCTTTATCTTGTGCTTGTCTTTTCGCAGGACATCGGCAACACCATAAATGGTAGAATATACAAGTTCCGACTATAATCAGTCATCAGTCCTTTCCTCATTAATCTACAACTTCTCTCTCATTTCTTCTTGGAATCACAGTGATCCTTCATTTTCTGACGCATCAATTCATCATGGCGCCCGCGCCTGTAGTTGAGGAGTTTGACAGTACGTTCGGGCGCACGATGCTGGGATGATCAAATCACTAACACAGTATTGCAACATCAGTGGGTGCGGCAGGCCAGGACTTTGCGGAGGATGAGGAGCAGCGCCTGATCAATGAAGGTAAGGCTCTCGGGTGCTTCTACACTGCGACAAGCTACTCTACTGACCGTTGAGCTAGAATATAAAACATGGAAGAAAAACAGCCCTTTCCTCTACGACATGATCATGAGGTACGCACAGCCACATCAGAGCATGTCACACATTCTGAGCATCCGAGTTCACTCACATCATCTTCAGCAACGCGCTCCCGTGGCCGACACTCACCGTCCAGTGGTTCCCTGACGTGAAGGAGCCCGAAGGCAAGAACTGCAGAATCCATCGCCTCCTCATAGGAACGCACACCTCGGATGGGAAGCCCAACCATGTGCAAATCGCCGAGATCGAGACACCCAAGACAGTACGGCCTAGTGTGCGCGACTACGACGAAGATCGAGGCGAAATTGGCGGTTATGGCAAAGCCTCGGCCTCTGCCGACACAGCTGCTATGAAGTTCCGAGTTGTGCAGAAGATCGATCATCCTGGCGAGGTCAATAAAGCTCGATACTGTCCCCAGAATCCCGATCTGATTGCTACCCTCGCTGTCGACGGCTCCATCCTCATCTTCGACCGGACCAAGCACAGTTCTGAGCCGAATGGACAGGTCAACCCTCAGATTAAGCTACAGGGCCACAAGCAAGAGGGCTTTGGCCTCAACTGGAGCCCTCACACGGAAGGCTCGCTGGCATCCGGGAGTGAGGATAAAACTGTATGCCTGTGGTATGTTTTGCGCCTCTCTCTTCTCCCTGGCCATATGGAAGCTCAAATGTGCTGACGCATCATCCTATTACAAGGGATCTTAAAACGCTCCAGACCGGGAAGGACACCTTGAGCCCTGCCCGCCGCTTTACCCACCACTCCAACATCGTCAACGACGTCCAGTACCATCCCATATCTCGCAACTTTATTGGCAGCGTCTCCGACGACCTTACCTTGCAGATCCTTGATGTCAGACAGTCGTCGGATTCTCAGTCGGCCCTGGTGGCGAAGAACGGCCATATTGACGCCATCAATGCGCTGGCCTTCAACCCGTCGACCGAAGTGCTGGTTGCCACTGCCTCAGCGGACAAGTCTATCGGAATCTGGGACTTGCGCAACGTCAAAGATAAGGTTCACACCCTCGAGGGTCACCAAGATGCCGTCACATCACTCGCATGGCATCCACATGAGGCTGGTGTCCTTGGTAGCGCGAGTTACGATAGAAGAATTGTATTCTGGGACCTCAGCCGGATAGGCGAGGAGCAGCAGCCCGATGACCAGGAAGACGGTCCTCCCGAACTGTGGGTGACACGATAACCCCGTTTATTCAATCCTGGTTTATGAGCTGACAGAGATCGCCAGGCTCTTTATGCACGGTGGCCACACCAACCATCTAGCTGATTTTAGCTGGAACCTGAATGACCCATGGCTTGTTGCTAGCGCCGCGGAGGATAACATGCTCCAAGTCTGGAAGGTCGCAAACTCAATTGTTGGTAAAGATGAAGCAGACTTGCCCCTGGATGAACTGGGTCGGTAGTGGAGATCCAAAGCTAAGACGAGAAAGTTGGTAGACTACGGATCGCAAGGAAGACTGCGAGGAAGACGGCGAGGTAGACCGCCAGGTAAACGGCGAGGTAGACCAGAGGAGCCTGCACTAACATAACAAGTGTCCCGACGGCCGATCAACTTGAGCTACCTTATGTGAGAGAAACCTATGGCGCAAGTGCCCTTATAAGTTCAGCGAGGGCTTAGGGGAGCGGAGGCACTTGGTATGACAAAGGGTAGATCGTCTCCAAATGGAGAATTTATGGCACACCCCTTTCGGTTTCCAATCCTGGCGAGTATATAAGCCGAGAAGCCTGATGACTACTACCCAGCCCTTTCGGCATGGCTTTGGTTATGTAAGTAGCAAGTTTAACAATGGTCTCTGCGTATACCATATGAGAACTTGGGACTGTGTTGTAGAGTCTAAACTGAGCAGCTTTGTACTGTGAAGAACTTGAGCTATCCGTGTCAAGGTAAACTGTGTAAGGAGAAGGGGCACATAGGCCACGAATTAGTGAATCATATGTCTTGTCTTCTCCTGATCTTTTCATGGGCTGTATTGGTTATGTATGCTTATGGAGTGTTTGACGTATCTACCTTAATGCTTGCAGAATAAGAGTAGGCAGCACATGTTGCACCCGCAGTCTAAGGCACAAAGATGGAAGACCTAACTAGCAATAGACTACAGCAGGTAATATTTTTTGATAGTATATACCCAGTGTGTATTCCTTCTAGTAAATGACATACTGTGGTTTACACGCAGTACTTATGTACTTGTTAAACTTATTAGGTTAGGCAAAAGGGGCTACATTAGCCGCAGACCTTACATAATTCCCTTGATGCCAAGTATGATGTATGTACATCACTTGCACGGTTACGGTTTACCTAATGTTATGCATCTGCCTTGGGTCATATCTTTGATATCGGACACTTTGAGCCTTTCTTCTGTTATTGCCTGCTTTTGTCATGTTTCAACAAGTTAGATCGGCAGATAGAAAATATCGTGGCCCTTGAAAAGAACTGGAAGGAGAGAACAGTACTGTTGCCGCATCATCATCCATAAGTTTCTGCTGACTGCAACTGCAGGTGCTCTCTGGTTGCCTGCCTCGTTACTCGTTATTGCTCCACAACACAATCTGAATACCTTACCTACCCATACTTCGAGATTCCAACACTGCAAGGTGGCTCCTTATCCCTGGTCGTAACTTCGACAGTCATCCCACGCATGACTCCAATGCGGGAATGCCGCGTACACCTCCGTCCCGTCCGACTGAGCCGCCCGATTCTCCTCAGCTCGACACCGACTCGGACGTCGACGTCGACCTCGAGCTGGAGGAGCTAGATCCTACTACCGCATCCACCGCTTCTCATGGCTCCAGACGTCTGAGTCCGCAGTCGGGATTCGGACAGCGACAGCCACGTATTGCCCTTCGTAACCTTCGAATGAGTGGTCTGAGGAGGACGGCCAGACGGACTCGTGGCTATGGCGAGCTTGGCCGCGACAGGCTTGGCGACGACGATGCGGGGGTCTTTATGGATGACGATGCGCACGACCAGCGCTATTCGGACGTGAGTGGGACCGCTGGCGATGATGCGCCACTTCTACCAGAACAGGGGAGACCCTCGAGACGACGCCGCAGCTCCGGCGGGCTCGCTGCTTTGACCCATATGCGCTCCAATATCAGGCTCCCTAGCTTCATGTCCAGTCATAGTGCAGCAGCCCGTGATGACAATACAGACGCCGAGAGGAGCCAGGAAACCGACGACCCGTCTGCATCAAGAACGATCGCTGTAGGCGGACCACAGACGACACGATACCCACCCAACATAGTTTCAAACGCCAAATATACTGCTTTTACCTTCCTTCCCGTCACGCTATACAACGAGTTTTCCTTCTTCTTCAACCTCTACTTTCTGCTAGTTGCATTGTCACAAGCAATCCCGGCCCTTCGCATAGGATATCTGACTACGTATATTGCCCCGCTAGCCTTTGTCCTGGTTATAACCATGGGAAAGGAGGCGTATGACGATGTTGCCAGACGTCAGAGGGATAACGAAGCCAACTCAGAAGCATATACCGTACTCGATTTCAGTGCAGCACTCTCGTCCGGTACGAGCAGCAAAGCTGCCAACGGACTCGGGTCATCCTCCTTACGGAACCGCCGCCACTGCCACCACCAGCAGACACAGCGGGATAGATTATCGGACATCACAGAGGAGGAAGAGCGAACCGAGGGCTCTGGCATGACCCCCACACCGTCTTCTCTGGACGTTCGCGAGACCAGCAAAAAATCCCGCGATTTGAAAGTTGGCGACGTTATAAAACTTAGTAAAGGCCAGCGGGTGCCCGCAGATGTGGTTATCCTGCAGTGCTCAACGGCAGAGGGCACGGAAGATCGGACTGGGAACGAAGATTTGAGTTCCCTGTTAGTTGACACAGATGAGGTTCACAATGACCAAGAGAGCTCGGAGGTTGGGAAAGACGACAACCAAGATGCCAAGGGAAGCTCTTCCGGCGAGACCTTCCTCAGGACCGACCAACTTGATGGCGAGACAGACTGGAAACTTCGAGTCGCATCTGCCCTCACACAGTCGCTCCCTCTGAGAGACTTCGCCCGTGTGAGGGTCACTGGCGGGAAGCCAGATAAGAAGGTCAATGAATTCGTCGGCACCATTGAAATCGTCCCTCCCACACACGGTGCTGGCAATTCCCAGCCTCGAGCCGAGGGTATGACGGACCCCGGCCAGACGGCGCCTTTATCGATTGACAACACAGCCTGGGCGAATACCATTATTGCTTCGCAGGTCACCACCATGGCCGTGGTCCTATATACCGGTCCGCAGACTCGATCGGCCCTTTCGACTGCTCCCTCGCGGTCGAAATCAGGCCTCTTGGAGTATGAGATCAACTCACTGACGAAGATCTTGTGTGCGCTTACATTAGCTCTGTCCATTATCCTTGTCGCTTTGGAGGGGTTTGGCGATACCGAAGGAAACGTGTGGTACGTCAAAATCACACGGTTCCTGGTTCTATTCTCAACCATTGTCCCGATCAGTCTTCGAGTCAATCTAGATCTAGGAAAGAGCGTGTATTCCTGGTTCATCCAGCGAGACCCAGATATACCTGGAGCGGTGGTCCGGACGAGCACCATCCCCGAAGATCTTGGCCGAATCGAATATCTGCTCAGTGATAAGACTGGCACGTTGACCCAGAACGAGATGGAAATGAAGAAGATCCATATTGGCACGGTGTCGTACGCAAACGAGGCTATGGATGAGGTCTCGTCTTATGTCAGGCAGGCTTTTGGTGTAAAATCCAGCAGCCAGGCTCTCGTGACGCCTTCGTCGGTCCATACCGTCGCTGCCGGATCTACGACGACCCGCACTCGAAGAGAAATAGGCTCTCGGGTCCGGGATGTGGTGCTAGCGCTGGCTCTGTGCCACAACGTGACTCCTACCACCGAAGAGGAAGATGGCCGATCAGTTACTTCGTACCAAGCCTCATCGCCCGACGAGATCGCTATAGTCAGATGGACAGAGTCGGTGGGCCTTCGTCTAGCATACCGGGATCGGAAACGGATGGTTCTGGAATCGACGGACACTGGCCAAACGGTAGTGCGCGTGCGAATACTGGATGTATTCCCGTTCACGTCGGAAGGGAAGCGCATGGGCATCATCGTCCAGTTCGATGAAGGCGCGTCGTCATCAGTGTCTATGCCTGATGCAAAGGAGGCATGGTTCTTTCAAAAGGGTGCCGACACGGTGATGGGATCTATAGTGGCGGCGAATGACTGGCTAGACGAAGAGGCGGCGAACATGGCCCGGGAGGGACTGAGGACCTTGGTTGTAGGGCGTAAGAGGCTTTCGATCGATCAGTACCACGAGTTTTCCGGCAGTTACAAGGAGGCTGCAATGGCTATAAATGGCCGCGAGGCGGCCATGCAGCGCGTCATCGCTCGGTACCTCGAGAACGACCTCGAGTTGCTAGGGGTTACGGGTGTCGAAGACAAACTGCAGAAGGACGTCAAGCCGTCTCTCGAGCTGTTGCGCAATGCCGGTATCAAGATCTGGATGCTGACTGGCGACAAGGTCGAAACGGCCCGCTGCGTTGCCGTGAGTTCCAAGCTGGTGGCCCGGGGCCAGTACATATACACCGTCGCAAAGCTCAAGCGCAAGGACAATGCGCAAGACCATCTCGACTTTCTCCGCAGCAAGCCGGACTCCTGTCTGCTTATCGACGGCGAGAGCTTGTCGTTGTTCCTCACCCATTTCAGCACCGAGTTCATCTCAATAGCGGTGCAACTGCCGACAGTGGTAGCATGCCGGTGCTCGCCGACGCAGAAGGCAGATATAGCCAAACTGATCAAGGAGTTCACCAAGAAGAGAGTGTGCTGTATTGGCGATGGCGGCAACGATGTATCCATGATCCAGGCAGCTGACGTCGGTGTCGGAATCGTGGGCAAGGAAGGGCGACAGGCGAGTCTGGCTGCGGACTTCTCGATCGAGCAGTTCTGCCATCTCACCAAGCTTCTTGTCTGGCACGGCCGCAACAGCTACAAGCGGAGTGCTAAGCTAGCTCAGTTCGTCATCCACAGAGGTCTCATTATCGCTGTCTGTCAGACGGTGTACAGCATCGCCATCGAATTTGAGCCCGAGGGCCTTTACAAGGTATGGTCGAATCCAACTCGTTCGTTTCGTCTTTGCCATCTACTCACCCATCCTACGCAGGACTGGCTTCTTGTTGGTTACGCCACTGTTTACACCGCTGCTCCTGTGCTGTCCCTGGTGCTGGACAAGGACGTCGACGAGAATGTCGCCAATCTGTACCCCGAACTCTACAAGGAGTTGACATCTGGACGCTCCCTGTCCTACCGTACCTTCTTTGTCTGGGTGCTCGTGTCCATCTACCAGGGGAGCATCATTCAGAGCCTGGCGCAGTTGATGACCGAGGTGGACAGTAAGAAGATGGTGGCGGTGAGCTACACGGTGCTGGTGCTCAACGAACTTCTGATGGTTGCCATTGAGATCACGACATGGCATCCGGTTATGATCATGTGCATTATCGGCACCTTTTTCTTCTACGTCGGGTCTGTTCCTTTCCTCGGGGACTATTTCGATCTGCAATTCGTCACAACCTGGTAAGCCTGTGCTGTCCTGGTGTACTACTATCTCGGAAACGTCTAAGCTGACTTTGAACAGGGGGTTCTTATGGCGTGTCCTCGCAATCAGCGCGATTTCTCTCGTCCCCCCATACGCAGGAAAGGTCATTAGGAGAACGATGAAGCCTCCTTCTTACCGAAAAGTGCAAGGCATATGATGATTTCAATGACACATCAGATGAAGATCCCGGTTATAATATTGCATGCATAGATGGCGGGCGTTTGAGGCTCCGGAACGGCACCCACTGCATCGAAATTCTGCTTACCTTGGCTGGAGGACTCTGTTTTGAAATGTATTATCAGCATGCTATAACAATATCATTATTATATTCCTATCTTTACCGTCGCCTTCCCAGTTCGACAGCCAGTTATTAGTATTCTGCAATGTTGTATTATTCAGCAGTTCTTAAGAGGCCTCTACGAAACATCATGGACTTAGATACAGGGTGCCTCTTATTTGCCTGATGTAGGTAATCATGTAAGAATGGTACCGGTGCCAAGGGTGCCATCTATTGTTCCGGCATGGCATTGGTATGTTCGAGCAAGCGGGCATGCGACCTCGGGGACCTGACTTTTCATGTCTAACCTACTGGTAAGAATCCGCACTGAAAATTGATGTATCCGCACCTAAGAACAGGAACTAGCAACAGGTGTTGTCGTCATGATGACTAATTGAATCTATGACTTTTTGGTTTTGTTTGTTTCGAGTCCAGCAAGTAGCTACCTAATGTATGTGCAAAAATCATTGAAAGCGGCTTTGTCATAACAACAGCTCGATACAACATTTGGTTACTTGACGTGAATTGAACGTACATTCCAGAAATATAGGACTTGAAACAGTCGACGGAAGCAGGCCTGGGAAAGAAAATGAAAAGATCGAATCAGCAGCTTTTTTCACATTTCTCTGTGTTGATACTGTGCCACCGGGACTGATAAGATTCTGCAAAATTCATGCACATTCCTTGGACAGATCCTCACCCCTGCACTTGCAGCTTTGGCGAGCGACCTACTGTGTAGAAACACAGTACGCCGTACGGCTTCAAAGTACAAGCAGTGCAGGCCCAGGGGGTTGGGGAGTTGTCAAGTCGTACCAGATGTACTGATGTAGGTTTATACAGTGTAAGATACCTTGAGTACAGTGCCTCATATTTTGGCATAAAATAACCAAAAGCAATTTTAAATCGATCCAGTCATCGACCTGCACTGTGTCGATTTCTTTCAGAGAAAGCTGAGCTAAAGAGGACTCCATGCCAAGGGTCTGAAGAAGTTACGCCGACAAGTCGTAACCGTTTTCTAGTACTACGTCGTAGCTGTAGTGGGGTGACAAAGGGATTAGCTTCCAACCCTAAGAAAGTCAGATGTTTCCCCCCCATAACGCTCTTCTAAGTCACGGTTAGGACGTGTTCCAGATGCCGCTCTGCGCCGTTCTGTGAAAGAAACCTCGGTAGCTACGCAATTGACCACACCGCGCGAGATGAAGGGAAATAGGTAATAATAACCCCGTTCTGTCCGGTGTCGTGTTGTACATGGTGTAATCTGCCCAAGCAAACATGTTAGAATATGTATAGTACCTGGGAATCTAGAGGTAAGGCAGTGCTGAGATTGGGGAATAGGGCGTTGATTTGGCTCGATATGGCACTGAATTATGTACCTAATGGTTCATGGGTTGTGGGTTGTCATGTCATGGGTACAGCAGTACATGGGGTTAGCTACCTCAGCCTAGAAAGCTACCCCATGCTTGCTTGGTGCAGGTTGACGTAAAGCCCCATTCGACAATTCCAAGCAATTGAGAATGTAATGTCCTCATTTCCTCCCCGTCCTCCGCACTCCGTCCTCACCCCATTCTGTCACATCTGGCCAGGTTACCTATTATCTCCCAAGCTTGTCTGGGCCGGATTTCTTACTGCTGACTGGCAATAATCTGTTTTGTTCTATCCACCCCTTCTCCCTCGATTGTCGCGCAAATTCTCTGCCAGCCTTGGTCCTCTCTCCTCGTCCTGAAGCACACCACGAGCCAAACACCGTCTCTAGTTTGGTAGGAGGTTGTTGTGTTGTGAAGTAATCCGGCCTCTCGTTTCCTTTTGGTTTCCCCTTTCTCTCTCCTCTGAATACCATCTCCTGCAAAGCCCCTCAGCGCCAACATAACAATGGCCAGTCCCAACGGGGATCGCACCCAACGCGAGGTGAAGAATCATATTCTCTTCGAGGTCGCAACTGAGGTTGCTCATCGAGGTGCGTAAGAGCAAGATATTCTCCCCCTTGCCCCCTGACAGTTTCAAGTCAAGTCGTTTCTAATGCAATATGGGTGATCAGTCGGTGGTATATACTCTGTCATTAAATCCAAGGCGCCCGTCACCACTGCCGAGTATGGCGACCGTTACACTCTCATCGGCCCTCTTAATCACCAATCGGTATGTCCCTTCCTTCCCCTGTGACCTCGATAGCTCCGGGCGTGCTGCTTCCTGAAACTGACACATGTCTACTCGTAGGCTGCTGTCGAGGTAGAAGAGCTCGAGCCGACTAATCCCGAGCTCGCGGCGAGCATCGACTCCATGCGTAGACGTGGCATAGGCATCCTCTATGGTCGTTGGTTGATAGAGGGAGCTCCTAGGGTTTTGCTCATCGACACCAAAACAGCTTACAAGTATATGGACGAATGGAAAGCGGACCTGTGGAACGTAGCTGGTATTCCTTCCCCTCCAGGCGATGAGGAGACTAATGAAGCCATTGTTTTCGGTTACTTGGTCGCCTGGTTCCTCGGCGAGGTAAGTTTCATGGGCCCACCTCCCTCCCGGTTTCCTATCCCCGTCATACGAGGCTGACTTGTACCAGTATGTGTGTCACGAGAAGACCAAAGCCGTGATTGCTCACTTCCACGAATGGCTCGCCGGTGTGGCGCTGCCACTTACGAAGAAGCGCCAGATCGACATCACCACCGTCTTCACAACCCACGCCACTTTGTTGGGTCGGTATCTCTGCGCCGGATCTGTGGATTTCTACAATAACCTCCAGAATTTCGATGTCGATGCTGAGGCTGGAAAGCGTGGTATTTACCACCGATATTGTATCGAGCGCGCAGCTGCCCATTCGTGCGATGTGTTCACCACCGTCTCCCACATCACCGCCTTTGAAAGCGAACACTTGTTGAAGCGTAAGCCTGATGGTGTGTTGCCCAACGGCCTCAACGTCACCAAGTTTTCCGCCATGCATGAGTTCCAGAACCTGCATCAACAATCCAAGGAGAAGATTCATGACTTTGTGCGAGGTCATTTCTATGGGCACTATGATTTCTTCCCCGAAGATACGCTCTACTTCTTTACCGCCGGTCGTTACGAGTATCGCAATAAAGGCGTGGACATGTTCATTGAGTCTCTTGCTCGACTCAACCACAGGCTGAAGGCCTCGGGCAGCAAAACCACAGTTGTGGCATTTATTATCATGCCGGCGCAGACCACATCTCTTACCGTCGAGGCCCTCAAGGGCCAGGCCGTCATCAAATCGTTGAGAGACACGGTTGACGTGATTGAGCGGGGCATCGGCCGTCGCATCTTCGAAAGATCTCTCAAGTGGCACGATGGCGACCCGCTGCCCGACGAGAAGGAGCTCATAACAAGCGCCGATCGTGTGGTGCTGCGCCGCCGTCTCTTTGCTATGAAGCGACACGGTCTACCGCCCATCGTAACCCACAACATGGTCAATGATCATGACGATCCCGTCCTGAACCAGATCCGTCGGGTACAGCTTTTCAACGACCCCACCGATAGGGTTAAGATCATCTTCCACCCCGAGTTCTTGAACTCGTCCAACCCCATCTTACCATTGGACTATGACGACTTCGTGCGAGGTACCAACTTGGGTGTTTTTGCATCCTACTATGAGCCTTGGGGTTATACCCCTGCGGAATGCACCGTGATGGGTGTGCCCAGTATCACAACGAATCTGTCTGGTTTTGGCTGTTACATGGAGGAGTTGATCGAGAATTCGAGCGATTACGGCATCTACATTGTGGATCGCCGCAACAAGGGCGTAGATGACTCGGTCAACCAGCTCACGTCGTACATGTTTGAATTCTGCCAGAAGAGCCGGCGTCAACGGATTAACCAACGCAATCGCACAGAGCGGCTGAGCGATCTCTTGGATTGGAAGAGAATGGGCATGGAGTATGTCAAGGCGCGCCAACTAGCGTTGCGCCGCGCGTATCCTGGCTCGTTCACAGGCGACGAGGAGGAAGACTTCATCCCGGGCGTGGAACAGAAGATATCGCGGCCACTGTCCGTGCCTGGCTCTCCCCGCGATCGGGCCGGAATGATGACGCCCGGTGACTTTGCCAGTCTGCAGGAGGGTCGTGAAGGGTTGAGCACCGAAGACTATGTGGCGTGGAAGCTACCGTGAGTTGACTGTCTTGTCCCCAGGCGACAGATCGTTTGATAGGCATGCTAACAAAGGTATGCAGTGACGAGGAGGACCCCGACGAATATCCGTTCCCGTTAACACTGCGAACGAAGTCGGGGCCAGCATCGCCCCTCGTGCCGTCCAACGGAAACTAGGGATTATGGGACGGTAGTTGAAAACGCGAGTTGACAACGATTATTTGAAGGCTCCCCCCAGTGTTCGGTAATAGAGGCCGCTCGGCACAGGTGGTTTCCTCGACGTTGAGCTCAGGGACGCGGCTGTCACCGTTGTCCTTAGGGCGAGACCAACGGCTGTCCATCTGGATCGCCACGTGCTTGCACACGACTTCTATACGAGCAGCACCAAGTCAAAGGGAGATATGTATACGGCTTGAGGCTAAAGAGTTAGGTCCAGTTCTGATCCCTTTGCATAGCGCGTGCATAGCATATGTGGGCATTAGCAGGAGTAGTTGCTGTCTCTTCCCTGGGCATGCATTGTTCCCTTGCATTATTCCCTTATCCTATCCTTACATCAGTAATTTGATTGTGTTAATACTACTAAAGCAACGTCTTGGGAATTTACTGCGTTGAGTTCCGGAATCTTTTGAGTGTAATACAGAGTTGCTGTGCAAGAAAGGGAATGTTGTGCTAGATACTTCCAACGCAATTTTAAGTGTCTCTTGCGGTTCCTATACCTACCTACACCCATCAGAAACGAGGTTCTCGGGGGCTGGGATGACAGGGACGCGGGGACACGATAGTGGAACCCAATCTGTTTGTACAATCACAGTATTGGTCATACTGTAGTGTGGTTCTTAGCGATCAAAGGTGTTTCTCATTGTCTGTAACCGATCTACAGCAGTAACACCGAGGGACCGAGTGAAGAGCTTAGAAGCAGGCTAAGCGCAGGAAATAAAAGGGAGAATGGAAGCCACTCGCAATGTGACAAAAGCTCGCTAAGGTATACAAAGCTTGGCCAACCTATATTTAACCGGGGAGAGCCTTGGTTCTGAAACAGTTCGGTGTCCGGCGTAGAGAGCTCCAAAGCCAGTAAAATTGTCCCTTGATCCAATCGACGGATAAGGGAATCCTGCAAACTTGGCACCAGGTTGGGGACAGACAACAAGGCGGCTAACCTTAGATCCAAGCTCTTTGGGTTAACGATTTGCAACAGAATGATCTCATGATGAGATACGATCAATCTCAGGTCGCTAGAAATATAGGTTCTGTATGCTGTAGTACAGCGAGGTAATACAGATCTATTGAGTTTGAGGAGGAGGTTGTGGTTATTGTAGAGTAAAAGTACAGCAGAATGATTGAACACGTCCCCTCTACATATACATTCATTTATGTACCTCCAAAGTACTGCTGTACAGGCTACAGGCAAAGGTACCCGCTACAGGACCGCAGTCCCTGTGATGTCTTCTAAGGTTAGGGCCAAATCCCACCCGTCAGAAAGCTACCCCACAAACACTAGCCCACAAGAATCACATTGGCACTCCACCATCCGGAGGCACGACATAGAACAAACATCCACAAGGATCCATCGCAACAGGCTGGACATTGCCGCATCATTGTTCCCCTCGAATGCCCATTTTAACGCCCTTTGAGCCTCTTTCTGGTGAAACCTCCCTAGATACTAGACTAGTCTGTTCTAACCTAGGCAAGTCAAAGCCAAGTGTGCGGTGGCCCCAAGCGACCACATAGACATAACGCTGCCGGCACTAACCCTGTTTCAAAGGGCTCTAATAAGCTTTGGATTACATACTTTGACAGTACTAGTTTGGCCAGCAACTGCTTCCCTCTTGCAGCGCCCACCGCCTGTGATACCTCTTTCTAAGGCTACTCTCTCTCCCTCCACCTCTGCCAGCCTCAAGACGACATTCAACATCTATTCGAATCTCTTTCAGTCTTGGTACCACCTTGTTTGCCCCGGAAATCGCTGCATGGGAATGAACAGTGTGTGAGACAAGATGAAGTTTACCAAGTTCTTCCGTCGAAGCAGGAAATCGTCACCGGAGTCCAAGTCGTCCAAGCAGTCCCACCAGGCCCACGACGACCTCGAGCGTGACAAGTATAGACTCTACAATCCCCGCAACAATCAGTATACCCACACGGCCGAGAGAAGCCCTGTATTTGCGCCTTGGCTCGCGCTGCCCGCCCCGATCCTCGAGAGGGTCTTTTCCTTCGTCTGCCCTCACAGCTGTGACGAGTCGTACGAGACCTGCGAGAGGAGCGTCGTGGAAGATGCGTGCATGCTCTGTGACCTGCGCGACCTTTCTCATGCCGCTCAGGTTTGCAAGCGCTGGCGGCTCTCGGCCATACAGCTTTTGTATGTCATTGCTTCACCTCCCCCCTTTGCTCGGCCGCAAACCGACTGACTCATGACTCTTCCTCTGCCCTTTTCACGGGGGGCGGGGGCCTATCTCTCTTCATTTAGGTATCATAGCATTCGTATAGACTCGGTTCATTATTGCGAACGCGAAATCGACCTCTCCGAGAAGCGCAAGCGCAAGACCCGGTTTGATCGCAATGGCGTTCCGGAGGACACGGCCGGTGCCCGCCTCTACCTACTCTGCCGGACCTTGCGCGACGACCCTACCCGTCTAGGGAAGCTTGTGCAGTACTTCAAGACGCCGTACATGCTACGTGAATCGAGTGCGCCACTCCTCGCACGTACCATCGCCGTACTTCCCAACCTGCGATATGTCGACCTACCGGAGGGACTGTTCATGGATGATCCCGCCCACCGCACTCTCAAGCTCGAGGTTCAGGCCCGATGTCCTGATTTGCGGAAGATGACGTATCTGGCTGGCAGCGAACGGAGTCTGGAAGCCCTAACCCAGGGCAACATCTGGCCTCGCCTCGAGGTCTTGGAGCTTGGACGGATCAGAGTGGATCCGGCCATCTTGCGACAAGTCCTGGCTTCGCTGGCATGTCTCCGCGCTCTGAAGGCGTCTGATTGCAGGATGCTAGATGACGACATATTTCGGTATAACGATGTCATGCCAGCCATCCCACCGCTGGAAGAATTAGTCCTTACCGACGTCCCACGCATAACTGCGGACGGGCTGAGAGCGTATCTGAAGAATGACGAGACTAAGCGCGCTCTGAAGGTCTTGTCATTGACTAATACCGGCGTTCATCCGGCCGCCCTGCACGACGTCCTAGCCAATGCCCCGAGTCTCGTCACCCTGTCCATCACCGAACAGGTCGATTCCCCCTTCCCCACGCACGGTGTCCCGATCCCTCCCCTCTCGAATTGGTGTCTAGAGACGCTACGGTACGAAATCACGGCATCACCCAGCGTCTCATCGTATGCAAGCATCACCGCCGGCTACTACAGTTACCTGGCCAGCTCACTCTTCGCCGGTGGCCTGCCGCGGCTGGCAGCGATTTATGTCCGTGACCAGAACTTCCCTGACCTGCTCGTAGGCTTGCCACCGCCTATGCCAGGGTTCGCAGGGAGCCCTCAGCGCCCCAGCAGCGCAGGCAATGGAAGCAGATTTGGTGGCGGTGGGCTATCACCGTCTACTGCCAAGGGCAACTTCAACAATGCATCGTCTCGCTTCAGCTCCAACAACCCATTCGCATCTGCTTTTAATGGCCCCCAAGGACCGGGGATGCTATCGTTAAACCAAACTTTGGAGATCTTCACCAAGGGCGACGACGATCTAGACTGGGGTACGACGCGCATGGATCCGTTCGACGTCCACGAGAGTGGCGGCGGTGGGCGGCGCAGAGGTCACGGGCGGACGGGAAGTTCAGCCAGTGGCCGGCCGTTGAGCAGTTATGGTCTATCCGACGGGGCCTGGCAGGCCGGCGGAGGGCGGATGAGTATTATACAGGGAGACGGCCACGGCGGGTTCCTGAGCGTGCCAGGCGCGAACGTGGAAAGACATGGACGGAAGCATAGCTCGTCAAGCCTCAGGCCAGCAGCGGATGAATGGCCCAGACCCAGCAGTAGTCATGGTCCCAAGAAGGGAGACCGAGACCTTTGGCGCTGAGTGCGGCGGTTTAGCGTTGAGTCGAGTGGTCAAATCGTTGCCTTTATTAAAGCAAGGGAGGGCCAGAAGCGACCGGACTTGCCCGATATGGTAGGATCGGTTCAGGGGCAGGAATGAAGGGGGGCGCAACGAGTGAGACGTGAGACAAGATATGATGCGGAAATAAAGACATCGGGCAAAAGAACATTGAAGAGACGGCGAAAAGAAAAAGGTTCTGCTGCTGCCTGCACTGGTGGCTCGCAGCTGAAGAAGGGAAAGAAGGATGTTATAGATATACCCCGGTAAATTATGGTATTTGGTGTGTAACAACAACGACGACGACATCAACAACAACAACATCTCGGGGCGTCTTTTGTCTTGTTCCTCTTTTGAAGAGACTCGAGGTTTAGGTCCATACATACCTACCTACGGGAGGGACCCCCCTTTTTTAACAGAGTGTTGGCACTCTACGTTTTAAGGTCATAAAGCCAGATTTTCAACACCCTGTTGCATGCATGTTGTCACCCAGTTGAATAAACTGCATTTTATACACGTAAGGCCATTTCTGGCTTGTCCTGCAGACCTCCTTCGCCCTTGCGTTTTCTAAATACAACTTCGAAGACGCCTTCCTGTTTTGCAGTAATATTCTGCCAACATTCTGCCAACAGAGTTCTAACAGTATATTATTACGCAACATGGTTTACAGGCCAACATCGTAAGTTTTGAAAATGTTAAAACTTGCGTTTTCTGCCAGAACCTCCAGACTGTATACCCCCTGGCATGCATATAACAGACTGTCGACATACTGGAACTAGAGTGTTCTAAAACCGGCTTCCCCCCCTTAGGTAGGTTAGGAAGTACTTTGCCAGTATGTATTTGGCAGCAGTACCTATCTACCTACCTGTGGAATGTGAAGTTAGGTATTTACCTGACGTATTCACTGGAATTTATCCCCTCTTGCTTCTTTCTAAAAAATAAAGAAATGTGATATGTACTAGAGGCAAGGGCGGAAAGAAAAAAAAGGGAGGAAGGTTTACGGATAGAACCTAACGTAGATAGGTAGGTGTAGATGTCATGCTTCGTCAAGTATGCATATGGTAAGTAAGGCGAGGTATGTAGAAAGTACAAATAAATAAATAAATAAATAGGCGTCCGTCCCACTAGACTGCACTGCACTTCATTCCTTTAACCATATGTAAGTATGGGGAGGGAGGGAGGAATATTCTTCTGACACTAAGTTTGTTTCTTCTTCTTCCTGCCTGGTCTCTCTCTCCTACAGCGCCTTTTTGGTAGGGACCCTGTGTAAGTACATATAGGTAGGGAGCTTTTTCGTTGTTTTTTTAGTAAAGCGAGGAGGAAAGAAAAAAGGGAGCTGACCTAGGGATAAGGGAGGTAGGTTAGGTAGGTTAGGCACTTTTTCTCTTTTTTTTCAAGGTTTGGAAACTTTACGTTTTGTGTCCAGGGGGAAATGTTGAGTTATGTAAGTTATGTATATTTCAGGAGGGGAAGGGGGAAAAGATACATCTAGTCTAAAGACTTTCTTCTTTCCTAGCCTAGGTAGATTACTTACGTACTCTCTTCCTGACACAAAAATTTCCAACCCAACGTTTCAATATCTCTCTCCAAAAGTAGGTAGAGTGGGTACAATTGATGCTTGGATTATGTATTTTATATCTGTCTTACATTTGTCTTATCTAATCTACGTGTAGAGTGTATCGTCTAGTCTAGAGAAATACAAAATGTCTTCTGTCATGAGACAACCTACATAACCTCTCCCTTCCTAGGGAGGAGTTGTTTCAGGTACCTAGGTATCTGGGAGGAAGCGGGTAGGTTGGTACCGAGGATTATGTTTGATACTCATGGCTCAATATGGTGCGTCAAGAGATCCAGACCACCTTCTCCCTGTGTGCATGCGGCGTAGGAGGTTTACGGTAACCTAGGTTAGGCGGTTTCGTTTGCCCGCTGGGTGAAGAAGTCCCCTAGGATTCACAACGCCTGCGCTGCAAGTTGTGGTGAACTCGATCGACCTAACCCGTCGAGGGTGATGACCTAGGAAACAGGCAGCGGCCGGTATGTAGACTCGCGATGCTCATTGTTCGGAGTGTTCTGGTTCGGGCGCCCTGTTTCTTCTAATCAAGTTCTATGATGCTCGCGTCTTGTGGTGTTTGTTTCTGTCGCTTAACCTTGTCATGATCTACTACTCAATCTTCGTCACAGTCAACTCGCCCACGCCAGCCTCGAGCTCTAGGAAGCCCTCGCTTTCGAGCTTCTTCTTCCACTTTGCGCTCTCGTAGCGAGCGAGGATGAGCGTCATGCGGAGCGCGACGCCCCTGCTCGACTCGTGCTCCTCCCCCGCATCGCTCGTCGGGTCATTCAGAGGTGTGAATGTCCAGCGACCGAATGCCCAGTTCAGTATGTACCGCACGGGTTTTCCTGTAGTATCTGAAGACGGTGGTGGAGAAGAAGAAGAAGAGGTGCTCTTGTCCGAGCTTTGTATCTCTGGCGACGACGCCGAAGCCGTTAACACGGATTTTATCCTGTACACCTCGTCCTTGGGCGCGGATCGGAGGAGTCGCATGAGTTTGGAGCCGTTGACAACGACGTCGTCGGGTCCGCGCAGGGTGACCGACAAGACCTCGACTTCGGACTGATGGTGGTCGTGGCCGTGACTATGATCATCGTCGTTGTGGATAGCGTCCTCGGTCAGCGTCCTCGCGAGACCGCCGTCGATGCCGAAGACGAGGTCAACGGGTACGCGGCCCCTGTCGCTCTTGACCCAGGCGACGTCGACCTCGAGATCGCCGACGCGGTCCCGGACCTCGTCGAAGCGCCTCTCGTCGCACGACTCCCACTTGTTGAACACGATCAGGTCGGTGTATTTGGCCTGCAGCCGGGCCGTGAAGCTCGTGTCCTCGTACCCCTGCCAGTTCTCGACGTCGATGACGCTGACGACGCCGTCGAGCGCGTAGCTTCCCGGGTTCTCGCGCGCAATGCGGTTCACCTCGATGGCGAGGGTGGCGGGGAAGGCGGAGCCGGACGTCTCGATCACGATGCGGTCGGGCCTGACGTTCTCCCGCAGCTCGGCGAGGGCCGGCCCCAGCTGGCCGACGAGGTTGCAGCAGATGCAGCCGTTCAGCAGCTCCTGCACGCCCGACACGGCGCTGCTGGATGCGAGCTGCGAGTCGACGGCCACGTCGCCGAACTCGTTTTTCAGCAGCGCGAGCTGGTACGTCGGGTTCGCGGCGCGCAGCTGCGGCACCAAGTTCAGCAGGAGCGTCGTCTTGCCCGAGCCGAGGAAGCCCGTGATGATGGTGATTGGTATGGGCGCCATTTTTTTTTTCTTTTCCTTTCCTTTCCTCCTTTCTCCTTCTCTGTCCTTCCTTTATTAACTCTTTGTTTTTTCCTTTCCCTTTTCTCTTTTCCGACAAAAAACAAATATCAGAAACACCACAACATACAAATGCGCGCAAGAAAAGCAAACAGATGTCAGTAGAGACTTTAGCGATGATTAAGTGCGCATAGTGGACTAACCTAGATGCGAGCGATGGAGGGGTAGAGGGGTAAATCATGAAAATACAAGAGGGTTCACCCTCGCCGTGAGCGTATCACCTTCCAGCTCTCTACAGCCACCGGATATGATTGGATATCACTAAATAGGTCTGTTAGATATACTAGACTCTAAAGCTAGGCCTTGGCAAGATCTCAAGCTTTCGATCGGGTTACATGATACCTATACTGTAGGTTAAGTGTCTATGCAGATGTCCCATGACGTAAGTTACACATGATAGCAGCTTCAGCCTTTAGACTTTCAGCTGCTTAACCTTACTTACTTTGAGGATAAACTGCACATCACTCAGACCCCGTAACCCGTTTATCTATTTTTAATAACTTAAGAAAGTGAACGGAAATTAGTTCAAGAAAGAAAAAACATCGACAACTGTAACTCTCCTTTTTTTGTGTTTACTTGAAAGGGCAGCAAAACAATGTCTTCCCAGCCCGCCACGGCCAACAGCAATGTCCAAGAGAAAACGTTCAAGCAACGTCTCGACGAAGCAGCCCGAGAGGCCCGTCTTCCCCCTTCTAATAAGAACGAGAACGGCGAGCAGCAGACGACGCTGTTGGGGAAAGGTAATGAATGCTAAAAATTCACATTGCAAAACCCGTTTTTTATAAAAACTGCCCAATACATACTAACCTAACCACCCAAAACAAAAAAGTAACCGAAGCGGTCCCCGCGATAGCGTCAAAAGTCCTCGGTAGCATCAGCCATGAGGAAGAACAAGAAGAAGGTGCAAAAAATACACGCACAGGGGCAGGGACAGAGGCAAAAGGAGAAGAGGAGAGAGACCCTCTATCCGGAAAACCAAACAGGCCCGAGCACGATGACCATATCGCCGAGTTCCTCCGGGAGCAGCATCGGAGTAAGAAGCTTGAGGGGGATGGGGATGGGAGTGCTTAATCTAAGGTTAGGTTAAGAAGAAGGACACACACACACACACACACACACACGCACACACACAGAGAGAGAGAGAGAGAGAAATGGAGGGGATGGGGGAAGGGAGGAGGCTAGGTTAAGGCTGGGATGGGAATCGTTTATTGTTTTGTCTTATCACTCGTCCACAGACAGACACGGCACACGCATAAATGAGAGGTTTATTAGGCTCGGGGGCACAATATTTATTTGTAATGAGTTGTAATAGGGAATGAATATCTTATCTTTTCTTTGGGATCACGGAGAGTAGGACAGGACAGGATTGTTTATCGTGAAGATATATATGCATGGCTACACGACTAACTAAAAACACTCACTCACTCACTCACTCCACTCACTTACACGATTTAAAACATTCAAAATCGCTTCACCACATTTCTATCTATTCCTCTCGTTTCCCATCATGAGCCAGTCTCTGTCATTGTCATAATTGTCATACTATGTCATCTTTCTGAAGCATATAACCAAAACACACACACATACACACACACCCTCCTCTTGACTTCCCGTGCGGAGAAAGTCTTATCTATCTATCTATCTACAGCAATGTTATGTTTACATGATCTTTTTTTGGCAGTTCTTCTTTTTCTACGCTGTCGGGCAGTTCGGCACATCGGCCTGGAAAGCCTTGGACTGCTTCACAAAGTCCGGCAGGTACGATCTTGTCGTGTAGTTCGCGTCGATGTAGTAGTTGACGTCGGCCGAGCTGTAGCTGCTGCCGAGGATCTTGAGAACGTCCTTCTCGATACTGCATTGCCCACGGGGAAAAAAAAGAAATTTGGTCAGTTTTCTCTTGATCCTGACTGAGTGATTTTTTTAATCAAAAGGGGGGTTAATGGTAAAGGGCTACAAGTCCCTTGATGAGAAAATAAGTTGAGAAGAGAAAAAAAAAACTAGACTTACAAGTCGAGGAAAATCAGATCAACGACGTCCGGCTGGCCAGTAGTAGAGTTGTCGAACCCGGCCGCGCCCTGGAAGAAGTCGGGCGCCTTGTAGTAAGGGATGCGCGCGTGCACCGTGTCGTCGCCGTCGGTGCCGAAGTCGTCCGTCGTCGTGTACCCCGGCACGAGGTCGACGATCTGGCGTCTCGTGATGACCGCGTTGCCTCGCTTCTCCATTCCGCTCCCGCTTTCGGCGATAACAGGGTCGACGCAGATATCTCTGTCGACCGGCATATACCCCCAAGAGTCGTCTCGCTTCTTCTTCTCGCTGGCTCCGGCGTGGTTGAGGTTGTTCAGGACCACGCTGGCGGCCGCAAAGGGCACGTCGGGGATGTATAGGAACACGTCCTGGAAGGGCGAGACGATGAAGCTGTCGTCGTACGTGAAGGGCCCCTTGTACATGTCGAATCGGATGCTGCCCGTGTTGGCGATGATGTAGCGCGCCTTGGCCGCCCGCGCCGGGTTCACGACCACCTCGCCCAGCGCCTGCGACAGGAGCGTGTAGATGTTCTTGGGGTCGCCGAAGGGCACGCACGAGATGCAGTAGTCCTGCGGCACGCACCCCAGCAGGTTGTCGAGCTTGAACTCCTCCCTGAACTTTGTGATCGCCGCTGTTGTCTCTAGCCCGTCGTGGGTGTCGAAGTGGTGGTCATACCACGTCGCTGCGTCTAAAGACAAAGCGGGGAATGTCAGCCACTTTCTCCCTTTAAATTCATGTGTGCCCCCACGTGTGTCGCATGCGAACAGGTTTCCAAGTTACGCATTGTGAAAGGGCTAGATACTTACGGTACTCAAAGGTCCGCCGATTCCAGTCTAGATACCGGCGAGAGTATTTGAAAGGCGAGGTCGAAGTGTTGGTCGCCTTGCGGGTAGGATTCGGCAGGCCAATAGGATTGGGGAATCCGAGGAAGCCACTGTTCTTCAGGCTGAAACCAGACATCGAGAGCCAGCCAAGTGTCTCACAGTAACGACCTACATACAGTACCGTCCCCAATCAGTAATCATGGACCATTGGGACTAGCTTCGACCGACCGTTTCTATGGTTATGAAACTCACCAGATTCCAAAGCAACACTGCTCTGGTCGTAGACTACAAAGTCACGGATGTGGGAGTGGCCCCCTTTATCACGAGTCAGCGACTTTCACATATCTATATACATGTGTGAGCAAACTCGAGGGGGATATTATATTTACCAAGTATCTGGATAGGGGTATTGGGATGGACTGCCCGGATAGCATTGACAACGGTCTGGAAGCTGCTGGACCGCACCGGGTTATGGCCGATGAGGACAAAGACGTCGATAGGGAAGACGGTGTGGATCGCGTCCGTAAACCATTTCTGAGTCACCATCGTCTTCGCTGGGAAGACTTGGGTGACGTTTGTGTTTCCTGGTCTCATGTCAACAGGTTACTGGGTGACATTTGCGTGTAGGAACACATGCGTACCGGTGAAGTCGAACAAGACCCCGAAAGCCATGATTCGCAACCCATGCTTGGTAGTGAAATATCTGTGGGTTTTGCCAACTATTTTGACATGCCAGAGTTAGTATTTGTGATGCTTAGGAAACATGGCAAGATTACCATGCTCGGTTTGGGATACTTACTATACTCCCATGTACCGGTTTTCTGGTTCATGATTTGGACGTTGGATGTAAGGTATTTATCACCCCAGTAGGCAGATATCTGGTTCCTTTGAAGTCACACTATCGTCAGTAACGCCAACCTAGAAACAATCAAGACTTCACATACAAAGTCTGGTAGGCAACGTCGGCCAAGTAGAGCTCATGGTTGCCGATGGAAAGCAGGTCATAGTCCACATCATCAAAGATGGTGATAGACACCTTGCCATCCGGGCTCGTCACATCGCTCAATCCCGCGCCGTCGTGCAAGTCGCCTGTAGCACCACTCTGTCAGTTAACAAGTCCACATCTTCGGTTATCAGGAACGAAACGTACCTGTGTCAACTAGTAGTAGGTCGACGCCTCCTGCAAATCGAAATCGACAGGCTTAGCACTTTGTCCTCGAAGACCCCCGTGGAGTATAAAGTCTGCAGTTGTTCCGCCCACGAAGTATTTCATTGTAGAAAGGCGGGCGAGGTTTGTGTGTGTTTTAATCAACATACTGAGAAGAGCTTGACGCTTCAAATGCTTCGAGAAGGTGACAAAATCACCCCAATCAGCACCATAATTCTTCTCCTTCAGATGTCCCTCAAGCCAGCCGTGTGTATCGGTCTGTTTTCGCAAAATGTCAGCTTTGCGACTTGGCTCGTCCTACCCTATAGCAGATACTTGAAACCACTTCCTCCGACCGGACCAAAACAAACAACCATCATCAGAGCGCCAAGGAGAAAAGAAAAGAAAGGAAGGAAGGAAAAAAAACATTACAGTGTGCACGATATTCAATTGTCCCTATTCAAGCGCCCTGGTAGGTCCGTATGTCGCGTTGAGCGCGTCCGGCTGCATGCGCTTCACGTGGCGGACATGTTCGATCTGGCTCGCCGCGGGACCGTAGCAGCCGGAGCAGGCCTGCACTATCGTCGGACCCAGGCCGAGAAGAGCCAGCGTGAGGCCATGCTTGAAAGCCATCATGGTATCGTACCGGCTAGCCTTATCTGCTCCCCAAGCCGCCGGTTATTTCGTTTCGTTTCGTTTTAGTTGTCCACTGTTGACCTTTACCTCGCCTACTTGGACTCGCCAAGCGGAAAACAAGCAAACAAGCCAAGAAGCCAAGCTGTTTTGTTTCTTTTCCCAGAAAAGCTTAAAAAAAACAAGCTTACCGAGCCCACATGAAAGTGCCTTTCCTTTCGAGGTAGCCTCACGTCACTGTAAATGCGAAAGGGGAAGCGGCCTCGTACATATACTCATGTAAAAAGGAGTAGACTAGATAGATGAGACCAACAAACAGACAACGTGGGACGAGAAATTATCTTGTATGGTTTAGTTTATCTGACCTACATAAGTAGAAACTGTTACACGACGTAATCCCGTACATTGGACCCCTGACCATACATGTCATACCATGGCTGGGATTGGCTGGACGGCTTCGACGAACAAGGGTGCGACTTACAACTTAAAAGCGATTACATTGTTCTCGACCTGATATGCAGCATCCCCTAGCTCGCTTGAGTTCAGCCGCTTACTGGTCTCTTCTTTGACCTGCTTCTTTGGGGTAGGTATGGTCCCGGGGATGCAAGCGCTATCAGGTATCACTGCAGCTTTGGCCCTTGCCGATTTCCCCAAGCTTTGGGGAAATCGTGCATATGCCTGGAACACCGAGGCACCATGGCTCCGATAAGGCAGATAGCTAATAGGGGCGAAATTGGTTATTATGTGTATCCTGGTGTCCCAGCTTCATATTTTTCAGTATCTTTGCAGTTCGAAGGATAAGGTCAATGTTAAGGTGAGGTATCGACGTATATGCGGGAACAGTGGGCCTTCTTTTCTTCTACAAAATACACCAACGTTAGACTTCACAGGTCAGTACACTTTAATATCCTGACACATTTTACTATGTAGACATCAACAAGACACACTTTGAGTAGAGAGCATACAGACTTGGGTCAGGTGTATTATAAACTCTAGCTTTTTCAATTGATTAATACGATGAAGGCAACATAAGCATAGACAACATGGAGAAAGAAACAACCGAGAAACACTGAAAACCCCCATGTGCGTGTGTTATATATGACCTCCTCAATGCCATTCCACTCTTTTGCTATCCGTCGGGGGCACAACAAGCCCGATCATTGTGAAGTGTCTATAGGCATCGAGTACATCAACCTTGTCTTGTGGGAAAGGAAAAGAAAAAACATGACAACCACACCCCCAATCACCCTGGGCGCCTAGTAGCATGAGAAGAAAAGCAAAAAGCCCGCATTATGCAGAAAGGAAGAAACGTCCAAGTCGTCCGTCATAATCTTTTTACAACAGGAGGAGTGGAGCGGCTACAAGAGCCAGGCTGACGCCGACAGACAGGGACCTCGTGAACATGGACGAACCAGCCGAGATGGGCACGCTGGTCGTAGTTGTACCACTGCTGCCGCCATAACCACTGCTGCTGTTGCTGCTCTGGCTGATAGACCCGACACCGACACCGACACTGCCACTAGAAGAGCCGCTGCTGGAGGAGGAGCTGGAGGAGGAGCTGCTGCCAGAGGATGAACCGCTACCGGGCGAGACACTGCCGGCCGAACCGCTGCCAGCTGCGCCGCTGCCAGCTGCATCACTGCCGGATGAACCACTGGAAGAGCCGCTGGACGAAGACGAAGACGAAGACGAAGAGGAGCCGCTGGAAGCACCGCTGCCAGATGAAGCACCACTGCCGCTAGCAGCGCCACTGCCGGAAGACGAACCGCTTGAGGAGGAGGAAGAGCTGCTGCTGCTGCTAGAGGAAGAGGAGCTGCTGGATCCACCGGTAGGTTGAGCGACAGAGCCACCCTGTGCGGGAGCAGGGCCGACGGTAGCCACGATGGTCGCAGTGATGCCATTGCCGTTGATTTCGACCGTGGTCGCGCCCATGCCGGTGGGTTGGGCACCAGGACAGGTGATCTCAATCTCCGTCTGGTTGCAGACAGCGCAGCTCACGGTAGTGACCACGAATCCAGGGGGGGTGGTGGGAGTCACGTAATCCGTAGGGTTACCGACGCAGGTCTCAGTGACCGTGTAGACAGCCGTCCATGAGCTAGTCGGACAAGCGGCAGGCAGAGTCGTCTCGTAGACGGTGGTATAGACCGTCTGGGTGACAGGGGGGCAATACAAGAAAGCCGAGGAGGTGACGTTGGCGAGAGACAGCGACATGGTGATATGTTGTTGACTTATGTAACTACACTATTAGATGTGATGTGATATACTGGACGGCCAGGAGGTGCTACGGAAAGCGAAGCGAGCGTGTGTGAGGTGATAAACGAGCGTGAGATTGCTGTCGTTAACAAAAGAGTGGAATAGCCAGGAGGCTGTGAAAGAACGACTGGGGGGTTTTATGAGTGAGACCGACGCGGTTGCTGATGGTGATGCAAACGGACAGAAGCAGCAGGACAAGACGACCACCTTTATAACGAAGACGGCCGGCGACTGACGCCAAAACGCGATGCCTCCTCGATCGTGTCTCTCCCTGGAACATAGCAGCGACTGAGCCATAACAAAGCTCCCTCAAGGGATTTGGCGATATTGGGAATGACGTTGATTGCGCCGCATTCCTTGGCGACTGGAACAGCGTTGGTGCCCTCGCATCGATCGTGGAAGACGCGCGCTGGCAGTCATGCCGGATGCAACTTGTGAGACAACATATTGAGACTCGCCGTGCTTTGTCTCCTTGACAGCAAATTACACCAAGACACGGTACCTTCACGGTACCTGCATTGCGATCACCTGGACGGTTGAAGCGCTGCGTACCTGCATAATCTAGACTACCTACACAGCTGGTCATTACCGAACCATAGCTTTCGAGGTGGGTGTGGAGATCCAGACCTTTGCTTGTAAAGAACCTTGCTGTCCTCGGGCATAGCAAATCAAAATGTGCAGCCATTGTTGGGTCGACAGGGGCACAGCACGATGAAGATATGCAAAACACTTTGTTCTCGAGTACCAAGACCGTGGTCTCTGGACAGTTATCCGTCGAGAGGGCGCAATGCAAGGTACTCAACATGTTGATGCATGACCAATGGTGTCAGGGATGGACTTTAGAGCACTGTTGATGCGAATTCATTCCTCTGACCGACACATGGCGTTTCACGACAAGTGCCACGCCCGCATATCGGGCTTGATTAATCCCGAGGGCGGACGCTGGCGATTCTGCACACAAAGAACAGGAAAAAGCTACTTGAGGGTTGGTAGATGTTTCCTTCCAAAATCGACATCTCTCGTCCACTGTCCGAAGACGAGCGAGAGACTTCCTAGTAAGGAGATTCTTCTCCAGAGTAAATTCCCGGGTGGGAATGGCAACTCGTCACTGTAAGGGAGCGAGGTGACGGTCGTGGCGACTCTGTGATAAACTTTTTGATCTGAGGAAAGGAAAAGGGAAAAGAAGGAGAGAAACATTTGCGCGTGGCCGGCAATTTATGGACGAAATTCGGTGGTGGGCCCGCCTAATCTGGATGGTCTATTCTGATAAGCTTTGGTAAGCGGCCACCACTTTACAGCTGCCTGCTAGCTGGCACTGGCACTGGCACTGGTACTGGCAGCACCGCTACTGTATGGAACTCCCCATCGTTGAACTGGAGCCACTGATGAAGCGGTCCGTCCCAGCTCGGAACTCGCCCCAGCGCCAACTCGAAACCATGCCTTCAGACGAGTACGTCTCTGGCGCAACCGGGGGCGCCCTCAAGCTCAAGGGCGGGAAGATACAAAAGAAAAAGAAGAAGAGCAAGAGCAAAGAGAAGGACGTCGCCGCAAAGTTGGACCGTTCCAGCAGATCGGCCAGCGCAGTCGCAGAGTTAAAAGACGACGGCGACATAACCGATAAAGCAGTAGCGGAGGCGTCGAGGCCGATACCAGACAACAACAACGATGAAGACGACACGACTGAATACAAGACGGAAGCGGAGCGAAGACATGAAGAGGCTATGAAAAAGAAGGTGGGTTTGTCTTGTCTTGTCTCTCCATCTCCTCTCTCCGTCTCGTCAGAAGAGGCTGACTTATATACTGCGACTTAGATGCAACGCATGCTCGAGGATCCCGCGCTCGCGTCCGAGTTACGCAAGACCCACAAGGAGAGAGTAGAAAGTCTAAACACGTATCTGTCCAAGTTGAGCGAGCACCACGATATGCCCAAGATCGGTCCAGGATAAGACTACTACCGCAAAACGAACCTTCGTGTCCTTCGCGGATGCTGTGTATACCTATGGCAATCGATAATCATGATTTATGGGAAATGAGAAACAAAATGACTTATTGCGGCTTAGGGTCTGTAATTAATATGACTTCTCACATACGGGCGACAGCCGCGCGTGGAAGACCCTGCAGGATAGATGGATTCCGGCCAGACATCGACGGCTTATAGACGACCTGAATAGGTGGCACATGTGGTCTTCATTCTGGGGGTTGCAGTCAACAGCAGGCTTCTCTCTCGACACGAAAATGGGCCTGCAACGGTCCGGAGGCAAACAATTCCAAGACTGACAGATGTTGCAGTTATCAGTGAGGTAATGCCTCTCGATCTCACACAAAGCACTGGCTTTTGATACATGGACCTGTCGGAGAGGTCTCATGGTGTCGGTCTCCCTTGCAATGCATGTCAGTCCACGCCCCCTACTTACCTTCTAACACCATGGATATATAAATATAACACCCTTTGGACGCTTGCGAAATACAAATACGGTAGCCGGTACAAGTGTTCATATTATGTGGCGCTATGATGCAGTCTATCTACAGGGCCATGCCCTTCCCCATAGTCTAATTATTTCCAGTGGTAACATTTCTATGTGTTCTCGCCAGATTTTGCAAGTAACTCGTAAAGTCGTCAGGGAGGTATCTCAGTGGCTTGTCCGGGTTGGAAATACCAGCCCACTGCCAGCCAAGTAAATTAAGCTCCTGTATGCAAAATGATAGATTCGCTCCTTCCGTTCAAACCTCTGGTGTTTGCTGGAACATGTCTCTAATTCGATATACTCGGTATGGAGCTGAGCTGTTGGTTGTTGAGACGGTCAAGTGTCAGGGCATTCAATATGCCAACCTGAAGTCGTAAGGGGAGCCCGAAGAACTGGGATTTTGTGTTGAGCTTCTTATCCCAAAAGCTAGAAACGAAAATACTCGAGTCCATAGAAAAGACCTCGTGATCTATAGAATTGCCGGGCTATCTTATGCGGCGCTTTTCCGATCTAGGCCTTGGTTGTCGTTCGCAAGGATGTCCCCGGTTTTATTAAATCAGTAGGATGCCACCGAAGAGGACGGCAGCGAGGACACTCAGCACGGATCCGCGAACATTTGGCGCCGCGGCTCCGTGGTGCAGTTCGCCCTCGTCGGATGTCGCGGGGTCGGGCTCTTCCGTAACACCGGGCGTGATGACAGCCACTTCTGTCACCGTCGTCACCGCGCCGCCGGGGAGCGTAGACGTAAAGGTTGAAGTCCTTGACGTCGGAGAGGCAGTGGTAGTTGGCGATGGTTTGGGTGCTACAAAGTCCAGTTAGAACCGTCTTGAGCTTCCTTTGATAGAGGAAAAGGTCAAAGGGGTGCCGGGGCAAATAACTCATGTGCAAACAACGTAACTGAGGCATGAGCATCAAGGGAACCTTATATGGGATATAGCCAGGAGCAGGCTCGTACTGAGGGTAGGAAAGCCGCATAATGAAATACGCCATAGTAGTGAAAGATGGGATGGCACTAAAACAACGCTGATACAAGGATTTGGAGCGATTGAATCTACTTACTAGTGGAAGAGCTGTCGCTGGAAGAAGGTTGGAGAGTGGGCGAAGATGAAGACGGAGTTGGCGACGAAGTGGGCGGCGATGAAGTGGGTGACTCAGCTGACGAGGTTGTGGATGAGGAAGTTGGCGACGCGGCTGACGAAGAAGTGGATGCCGAAGTGGTGGGCGATGGAGTAGGCACATCACTCTCACTGGTCTGCGAATTGGAAGTAGCAGACGTTGAGGTAGGCGTGGGCTGCGTCTCTGTAGTTGTCTGGGTTGGTATTTGCGTGGATATAGTCGTGGGCGTGTTAGTGGATGACGCACCTGACGACGTTTCGGTAGGAGTATCTGTTGGCGTAGGTGTCTCCGTTGGGCTGGTAGTACTGGCCTCCGTGGGTGTTGTGGTCGTACTCTCCGTTGACGAGGTGGGAGGTGTTATTGTTGACGACGTATCCGAGCTAGAACTACTAGTAGAAGTGGGCGGATCCGAAGAAGTTGTGTCGTTCCCGGACGCCTGTCTAACAGCTAACTGCACGATTGCAGTGGGCACTGGCGCATTGTGGTGGCCGGCCTGAGCGGCTGCACCGTGTCTGCGAGTCCCGGGTGCGAAAATATTGAACAACAGAGACTCGTCTCCGTGAAGACGGTCTGGTTCATCCACCGCCTTGGACCCTTCGCGCCATGACTTTGGCCGCAGATAGGCGGCGCTTGTTGGGCCAACCGTAGCAGAGGCACAGAGTAAAGTAAACAGCAGGGAGCGCATGGCTGGTGATTTCCTGTGCACGCGGCGATTGTGAATTGGCCACTCTCAACGACAATGAGCTTTCTCACTGTCGACGTCTTTTGGTGTCGAGATAAGCAGCCGTAGTCAGGCGGAGCAGAAGGCGAGAAATGCAGGCCGTGCCGATTTTATATGGGATACGGGAGGACGACAATTGACTGTTACACGACTTTGACCCCAACTCCGTATCTTGCTAGTCACTATCTGATGGCCTAACCCGAACGACAAGGCAGTGTGCCGGTCGATGCGGGTTATAATCCTGGACTGTTGATTCGACCCGCCACTCTAAAGGTCTGGCGTAACCCAAGAGGGTGGAGAGTGCCAGATCATCAGACAGTGTAGATGTTATTGGCTAGGAGGAGCAGCTCGAAACGACATATGCAAGAGATGCTTGAAAGAAAACCAACCCAAAATTCTTCTGCCTAACTGTCTAACTTGGCTGGGTTGGTACGCTAAAGACGGAGATATCGAACCGGGAGGATAACTAGAAGCTGACAACCAATGGAACAATGCCGCATGCGTCACCAAATATAGAACATGGAAGAATACCTATGCGCGAAGTTGATCAAGCACCAGAAGTTGCACGAGTCACGCTCTCAAATTCCAGAGGGGAAAAGCAGGTTTTGTTTAACTGTGCCATTTGCTCTTCTCGGTTCTCATCCCCTCTGTTTCTTTACCGGCTTGTGGGCGACGCATCCCATCACCAAACGACCGGGTCTTTGTACCGGCGGGACCTGGCAAAGGATTGGTTAGCCAGCCGAGTGATACCCACAGCATTGTAGAGGTATGTACATGAGCTATACAGTATCTAAAGAGCTACTATTTACACAGTATGGTAACATGCCGCAAGCAGTGAGCCACAGAGAATCTACTATCTATTTCCTGACAGATACAGCAGTACACGTATGCTATTAAAGTTGTAAACCAGCTTTATTATATGCAGTTGTTTCTTTGAGTTTGCTATAAGACTTTTGACCTTGTATGGAGCCTGTCTCACATCTACCAAGTACCATGTCTTCTGCCGGAAAAGGTGCATTCAGTCTTCAATGTTGAGTGTAAAGCAGGAGGCAGGAGCGCAAGGAATCAATGACGTGAACACTGGAGTCTGGAACCGAACAAGGGCTTATGAATGGTCACATCTGTCAAGGTGGGTCGGACTGAGGTGGGATCACACAGTAAATACGTACAGTAAAAAGCTTGACAAAATATACAGTATATACTGTGTTATAACTTGTAGCTGACAGCTACCAAGTACGCGGCTCTTCGTCTTGAATACGAGATCCTCAGAAAACAAATAGGAAAAGACCAATCAAACCCAAGTTTACCTTCACATTTCCCATTTTTTGTATGCCCGGCACAGCATACAACAACACCTTCTCCCGAAGGCGATCGGCGCTTTGGCTGATCTTGTACTTCCTAGAATATTGGTTGTAGTGGTGGCCATAATAAACCCCTTCTTTAGATACACTTGATTTGCTTTGGCACCGTGGCATTGCATTGCTGTCTCGCCAATTTTCAGTATGGTAATACTAAACAATGTACCAAAACCTTCACAACCGGCCCATCCAGTTATTGTAGCGGATCACCTCCATTGAATTATGGAGGGTCTGACAAGCCTTCGTGATCGACGGTGGCTGTACTGTGGTGGTCTTGTGTTGCATGTATCAAGTTGTAGTGTCTGGCCCATGGGTTGCTTGAAATGCATCCCAACAAACCTTCAAATCATAAGAAGCATCGAACAAACAACCACAACAGACACTGATTCGGCGCTCTGGTGGAGGTCTAGTGGCAGACTGCCCAAAATACCCTACATGATACGAGAGCATCGGGTTTGTTGTTATCTTCACAGCCACCTGTAAGCTGGTGGATGACAAGGGGAGATGAATCCACTTGAACAAACTTGAACAAGCCGTTACCTTACTGTGGACTGATCCTGGTATGTAAATAGATATCTACAGTCTACGCCAGCTTAGAATCCAATCGCAATGCTGTCTTTTGAGTTCAATACAGCAGTATTGATCGTACAAGGACAGAATGCAGCAATACAAGACAATTCTCCCCTTTGGAGAAAAACCCCCTGGCACCCCAAGGTCGACTAAGGGAGGTTAATTAAGGTAATAAGTGTACAGGTGTACATAGTAGGTATTGGGCCTTCTCAGGTTAGGACCGTAGAGGTAGCGCTAACCCACCCTAGTGGTTGTGGTACCTTATCCCTTGCCCCTTACAGTATCCGTAGTATACTGTACATAAACAATGCCATAGATGTCCCTCGAAGCCAACTCGGCAAATTCCAGCTCACATGTGATAAGCTGACTTGACGACGCATTTGCATATCCTTTCGGTCTTCAAAATCCCCAGTTCATACTTACCGGACAATGGTTGTGACGTCCAGAAAAAACCAGGATACATAGAGCAAGCTCCAAACCGGCCTCCATGACGCAGAAGGTGCTCTGAGGGCAATTGGTCCCCCGACATGCCTGAGCCTCCGAGTCCCTCAACTGTCGCTATCGAACATGCCTCGGCCGATCCCGACTTCCAGGATGATTCGAGACTGCTCTCGCGGTCCCCTCATCCCTACCACCGCCGAGTCCCCGACATACTCGAGCCCTCCTTCACCTTGCCTGCTGTGAGGGAGCTGGCAAAGGAGAGCACCCCGCCGACGGACAGTGGTACCGAGGCCGATGACGAACACTTTCTCAAGGGCTTGCCTGCCCCGAGACGGCTACACAAGGGCCTCCGCGGCCGCAACGAAGCGTCCTCAGGCACCTCTACCCCGTTGCTGGCGCCTCAGTCCTCGCTAGGCGAAGAGGGTAGGGTGACTCCATCCGGCTCAAAACAGGCTGTGTTCTGGGCACAACCAGCCGAAACAGCTGTCGAGGAAAGGCGGAAGCGGAGGAAGGTGAAGGAGCTAATTCGGCGCTGTACCGAATTGCTTCTTATGGGAAGCCTGAGCCTGTTTGTATGCGCCAATGCCGACGTAAGATCGATACTTCTGAAGTCAAGTCAAGGTAACCGCCCCTCTCCACCCGCTTCGGCTTACGCAATCGCACAGGTATTGGACGAGTGGAGAGAACTGGGCTAATGGTTCTGGCTCGCCTAGAGATTCGGTATACTTTCGTAGTCGCTGCAGCCCTCTTCGTCAATTACCCGGCCCGACTGCTCGGCTGGGCCTACTGGCGTGGCAAACCATCGAGAACAATCCCGTTAACGCTCCCGTCATCGTTCGATCCGGCACCCCTGATATACCCTCCCGTTATAACGGCGTTGGTTTCGACCCTGCTCGCCGTCAGCAACCCGGCCGTGCTTCTCCCTAATCTTATACTTGCCCTCTGCACCCTTCCGCCTGCACTTGTACCGACAGTGTCACCGGTTAGTAATGACATGAGCCTCGCTCATTGGGCTCTGTCATGCGCACCCTTCTTGCTTCTACAGCTAAGCGGGCAATACACGGGACCACAGGCAGAATATGGGGAAACAACTGCGGTGCCAACCATACCATTGGAGACTGCGACGCTCCTGTATCCTCTGCATTATAACCTCCTCCAGGTCTTGCATGCCCTGACAACGACGAGTCTCCTGCCATCCGAGCTCCAGTTATTGTCCGTAGCACTTATCAATATCCTTCTGTTTCCCTCCTCACCCCAGGTTGCAATCCTGAAAGCCATGCTGTGGGTGGGAGGCCTCGACATATTGGTCTCCTGTACCAAGCCGATCCACTGGGGAATAGCACTTGCCAGGGTGCCCAAATGGAGATTCAAGCGCCCTTCCAAACCCGTTAAACGAAGTAATTTCTTTCTTTGGAGACTAGTGCCTTGGCGGAAGATGCGACATGACCTGTTCAGTGCACCTCTGGACAGCTCGTCGTCCAGTTCTTGTGAGGCGACTGAGGACCCAGACGACTCCGCCAACCCCATTTCCGAGGTTGCGAGAGGGCTCACCCGGGTTAGGACCATGAATGCAGATGGCCCTTCACCTACGCCTACGCGTGGCTCAGAGCTTGGCTCCCTTTCTGGCCTCGACAGTGGTCGTGGACAGAAGACGGAAAGAGTAAAAGCTCGCAGACACACTTTGCCGGGTATGAGCAAGCAGCGGAAAGCGCAAACGCATACGCAATCGGGACGAAAGAGGCGATCGGCGTCTGCTTCCATCAAGGCATTTGCCTCGCTGACATACGAGCAGGCCGTGTTCCGCAAGTGGGCATACGCCTCATACGTATACCTCTGTATGATCGTCTCCGTCTTCATACCCCTGCCCACTATCGGCGTCAAGGAGATCGTCATGGAGGAGGCACTGCATGGCGACGAGCCTGTCGGCTGGGCACTGGGCTATCTGTTTGGCGACCTTCAATGGTTCAGGTGGCAGGTGGTCAGCCACAATCTGGGACGGTGGATTTGCCTGCCTCCGAGGCCCTCTCTCGACCTGGACATGGACGAACTACTAGCACACGGATGGGTCGAGCACTTCCGAGCAACCTTTGGTCAGGCGAACACCCGATTGATACTGTGTGCGTACTACATAGTCATTATTTTCATCGGGCTGGTAGTCGTCTTTAGTCTGTCCCCTATCTGCGAAGTCGATACCCGCCGAAAGGTCTTCCACTTTATGATGGTGGCCATGTTTCTCCCGACGACCTACATCGACCCCTGCTTTGTAGCGCTTGCGCTTTCCATTGTCCTGGCGGCGTTCCTGCTCCTCGATCTCCTTCGAGCGAGCCAATTGCCCCCTTTGTCCAAGCCGCTCGCCTATTTCCTAGCACCGTACGTGGACGGGCGAGATCTCCGAGGACCCGTTGTTATTTCACATATTTTCCTCCTCATCGGCTGCGCCATACCAGTCTGGTTATCCTTGGGATCGCTCGGGAGGACGGGCGAGGGCCATCTACGCGGCTGGGAAGTACCTACCCGCGAAGTTGGGATGGTGTCCGGCGTAGTCTGTGTAGGGCTGGGCGATGCGGCCGCCTCGCTGGTAGGGAGACGGCACGGCCGCCACAAGTGGCTCTGGGGTGGGGGCAAGAGTCTGGAAGGTAGTGTGGCCTTTGCCATAGCCGTCTTCCTGGGGCTCATGGCAGCCCACGCGTGGCTTCGTGTCGGCGGATGGCCCATCACAAACCAATACGCCGACTCGTGGTCGACGACAATGCAGAAGACGGGCGTGTGCGCCGGTATGGCCAGCGTCACCGAGGCCGTACTGACGGGCGGGAACGACAACGTCATCGTCCCTGTCGTCTTATGGACCTGTGTTAAAAGTCTTGGTGTTTAGATAGGGGTTTCATTTTACCCTGGACGGTTGGAACGGGCCATTAACTGGGGAGGGAGGGGGACTCACTCAAATCTTGCATCGCTTGGCGTACGGTGGGATATGGGACATGGAAGCATCTGCTTGAGTAGAAGGACGGGATAGACAAGGTGGGATATGGGGTGAAAAAGTTTGTTTTTTTGTCCTTGTTTTCTTTTTTTTTCTTTTTTCTGCTCAGATGAGAAGCGTTTTATGCGAAGCGTTCTCGACGAGTACCTACTATAGAAGCGTAGATCTTACATAATACCCAAGTAGAGAGAATTCTTCCTTTTGGAGCGAGAAATCACACAAGATACGTTTGAGGATGCGCAAAGTACGACTTAGTCTACGAGCCTACGGCCCTGGGTGTGAAATTGCTTATAGAGTAGGTCTGGCTGGCCCAGCAAATGGCAGGAATGCTTAAGTTTACCTATTGTAAGGACTATCTATGCCCATGCCATACCAGTCAAGGCGAGTAAGTACTCCTCGATCTCAAAATGCGTCTGTCTACGACATACTATGGAGACTTACTCGTCTAGACCATATTATTCATCCCTCTCCACCTACTAAACTGGCAAAACTATATGTTGCCGACCTAACCTTACAACATGAATGTCTCAATCAGCATTCCTCTACCCTCGTCAGCCACTCGGGTGTTAGCCCGCTGGAGCGCCCGTCTGAGCTCGGCGACGGTCTTGACACGCACGCCTTGCATCCACTGTTGTTGTTGTTGATGATGCTCCGAGGTGTTGTCGTTGTTGTCGTTATTATTGTTAGCGACGAGATCGTTATTGACGGTCTGGCTCCACCCGACCTCGGAACCGGCCGCGGCTTCGGCCAGGGCGGCGTAGTCGGGGGTGGGCCGCAGGGACGTGTTGACCTCTTCGTCGGTGGCGGAGGCGTTGAGGCCGTCGGGGTAGACGATCCTGGCCGAGTCGCGGGGGCCTTTCCAGCCTGGGTGGGGGTGGAGTGATGGGGCGATTAAGGTTAGTAACTCTAGTCGAAGGATGAGATAAAAGGGCGGGTTGGGGACTTTTTGAAAGGAAAAGGGGGAAGGGGGGAAAAGACTCGGAAACAAAAATTACCTCCGTTGTTCAGCACAACAGTCAAGATGGGGATCTTGTACTTGCTAGCCACCCACAGCGCCGTCGAAGGCGCAGCACACATGAAACTGCCGTCGCCGACGACCTGGCAGACCAGGCGAGGTGTGCTGGTAGTAGTACTGCTATTCCTATCACGCTCAGCAAGCTCCGTCAGCGCCAGCCTGACACCGAGGGCCGCGCCGTTGCTCCACCCGATGACCGTGCCGCCGCAGTTGATCCAGCTTCCCGGACGGCTGCACTGCAGCTGATCGGACAGAGACTGGGCAGACGTCACGGCCTCGACGACAAATGTCGTCGTCGAGTCGGGCAGGTATGTCTTCAGCAAGTGCCCGATGTTGTGCACGTCCAGGACGTCTGTGTCTTCTCGCAGGCGGACCCGCGAGGCTATGTCGGCCAGAGTGGCACTGTGGGCACTGGCTCGAGCGGCCTTGCGCGCTGCGTACTCCGGCCTCTGGACGAGGGACCCGTAATCCTTCCGCGACACGTCGACGAGCTGCCCGATGGCCGTGAAGCTGTCGGCCTTCCAACGGCCGTGGGCCGGGAAGAAGGAGACGAGGATCTGCTGGTTGAGGGGGTCGCTGTCGATGTGGTAGATCCTGGTGGTTCCCGGGGAGCGGGGCGCGTTCAGCACCGGGATCCAGGGGACGTCGCAGTCGAGGACGAGGATCACGTCGGCGTCGGTGCTGCACGCGTGGTTCGCTAGCCGGAACCCCTCCCACGCGATGTGGGATGCGGGAAAGCACATCTCGCTGCCGCCCGTGTCGTGCACGCGGAGACCCGGGATGCAGTCGGCTAGCGCGACGAGCGCTTCGGGGTTGCGCCAGTCACGGCCGGAATACCCAGTGACTAATATATGAAGACGGGCGTTAGTAACTTTTGCTTTTAAAGTCATTCGTCTTGTGTCCGTATAAGGAAACCACCCCCTGTATAGGATCTGAACGACACCACGGTTTTACTCACTGATAAGAGGCCGCTCCAATTGGGCGAGGGCGGACGCCACTTGATATGCAGCATCGGCAGGGAGCGCGCCCGGTCCCACGGGTCCCCACTGGTCTTGGTGCAGCGAATACGACATCAACTCCTCCGCGAGGACTTCCCGCGTGGCAACGACATATGCGGGCCCCTTGGGAGCCGTGCAGGCAAACTGCAGCGCCCTCGCCACTGTCTGCTTCACGTTTCATCCGGTGCGGAACTCGCTGACGTACCTGCAGTACTGGCGCACGATGGCCTTCTGGTCGTGGGGCTCCTGCAGCCAGTGCGCGTACTCGGTGCGCGAACCCGGGAGCTCCCCGGACTCGGTCGAGGGGCACAGGCCCGAGAAGATGAGAACGGAGGCGCGTCCGACACAGGCATTGTGCACCCCCCTGGCCAAGGGCCTGCGTGCCCACGTCGACGTGCACGATGACGGCTTGCGGTCGCCCCGTCACGCGCGCGTACCCGTCAGCCATGGAAATGGCCGTTATCTCGGACGGACAGGTGATCATGCGCGGCCAGCGGTCCGGGCGCTCGCGCTTGCCCTTCACGATGGCTTCTAAGATGGACGGATGGTCGTTGCCTAGGTTGACGAAGCATGTCGTGATGCCGGCCTTTTATTTTTTAGTCGTTCATGGGCCGTAATAGTTAGTCAAGTAAACAAGCAGGTGGTAAAGTACGGTAAACCTAGGAGGGATAAATCGAGATTATCATCACATTAACATACCTCCCATAATGCCTCGAAGAGGGCAAATGCCGTTGTATACCTTAAAGACGCGAGATTAGCCCATGGTTCTGAATGCCAAGTGATGGTGCAATTAATTGTATTTATTTATTTATCCTGGCGGGGTTTGCCGTAGGTCAGCCATCATGTCAACTACCGTTTCCCAGAAAAAGAAGAAGAAGAAAAGCGGTTTCTCGCAGCTTAAACTCAAACAACGGATGCTGTGAGTTCAACAACAACAACAGTGTTGTACCTTGTAGATCGATTGGAATGCCAATGATAGAGAAAGGTTCCGACGGGTAGTCTATTCCCACGGACTAGGTACAATCGCGAGCGTAAACTTGAAATTGAAAGATGACAAGCTTGCGCCTTTGTTTTTTTAACATGGCAAGAACCTACATATGTACTTAATGTAGGACGAGTTTAATAAACAGGGGTGAGAAAAAGAAGATTTGAGTTCTGTTGGTCTTACTTAGAAACCGCAGTACATACAGTGCAGTGCAGTGCATTCTGTCCTAACCGGCCGGAATGATCCATCCATGGTTTTGGAGTAAGGTTAGTTTTTTATCTTGGAAATAAAAATAGAAGAAAAAAAGGAGTAGACCAGATGATATTCCCTCATTATCTTGTTGGGATTTGTGTAACGGCAGATCTTCCTTGATTGGCAAGCGAGGAAAAAGGCAGGATGACAAGAGAGAGAGAGAGAGAGAGAGAGAGAGAGAGAAAGAGTTTGTGATAAGCTCCCCCCTCCCTCCCCCCTTTTCTTTGTTTAAAAGCACCGGCATTTGAAAAAGGGGTAAAAGTAGAAAGCAAAAAGCAACAACAAACCCCGTAACAAAACAAAAAAAAAGAGAAAGAAAAAGGGCCGGCCCGCAACAAGTTCAACCAACGCCTACAAAAGGTGTACCATGATTCCATCCCTGTGTTTTGGAGCCTAAGGTAGGTTAGCATACTAGGTTAGGTAACTAACAGATCCCGACCACGATCGTATAGTAGTAGTACGCTCACAAGGAGGCTAGGTTAGCTACTTAAGTATGCAGGCGAGCCTCATGAGCAGAGCAACTAACTTCTAACTTCTAACTTCTAACTACCTAGGTTAACCTACTTATTCATGTACACAGTAAAACTCTTCCCATATACTGGACGTGTGTGTGTGTGTGTTTCAACTTTCCAGGAAAGAAAAAATACTGAATTATGCCGACTGTGAACTCAGAATGTCTAAGCGAATGCGTGTTGGCATTGCTCAGGCAGGCTTGCCTGTCAGGTTTTTTATCAGCGAAGACGTCGTTGAATGAAAAAATGAAACGGAGGACGCAAAAAACCTGATCGGGCATCGTAGTACTAGCAATCCGCACAAGGGAACTCACAGACAATGAGTCCAGACCGCTCCTGTCTACAGTAGGTTAAATCAATCCAGTGATGATGAGGGAGGAAGCACTCCTAGGAAACCTCTGATACCATTCTAAATCAACGACTGCGAAGGGATAACGGGGTTTGGAGAAAAGGACCGGAAAGTAAGGGGAATGTGAAATGTTTATTTATGCGGGCGCGTAAACTGGGGTTGTGTCATCAAAACGGGAGAGAAGCGATTGGCTTATTTGGGCATGCATGCATACTGATAACACGGGGGTCCGGGGATGCTGCTAGCAGCAGGGGGTGGGTAGTTGGAGAGCTACATGTATTGTAAAGGCTCTCAGGTCAGGCATAATTTATGTACGTGTCCTGCTTGTCACACCAAAGGTCTGTCTGTTCCCATGCGTCACACGCAACGTTGTGGCGCCCCCAGTACGACATACAGGTGAACATGAGACAACGCCTCACAGTTTACATACATCACGTGGATAGACAGACATCTCAAACCGTACCGCCTTTCTGGACCTAGAAATATATGATACCAATACTCAATCCGCTCCTTTCCCCATTATTACCAACGGTCTCGTTCTACCGTTCTACAAGCCATCCGTACATACAACTCTCGTACTAGACTGTCGTATCAGGACATCTCTACATCTATCTACAGCGAATATTTCTTTTCACCCCTGACGTCGCCATTGACCTGTGCTTTGCGCTTTTCCCTCACCAAGAGGTAGGCGTAGACGAGCGAAGTCACAAAACCAAGCGCGGCGACAGAGATGCACACGGAATAGCCTGTGCGGTAGGCCGGAGCGGTCTTCGGTAAGAATGCGAACGGGGCCACGATTCCACCTGTATTGCCAAAGGAGATCATCCAGGCGGAGCCGATGCTCCGCTGTTGATAAGTGTGGAGATTCATCAGGTACCAGCATATAATCAGGGGAGCCACGCTGAAGGCGCCGAGGCAGACGAGGAATATGCCGGCGTATTGGGGGGAGAAGTGACCGTGCGTTGTAATGAGGATGGCAAGCCCTGCGATCAATAGGGCTCCCGTGAAGAGCACATACGGTAACCGAATGTCTGTTAGGTCAGCTAGGTAAGCCAAGACAACGCACAACCCGAGCGCAGCCGCAAAAGGGGGGACCGAGTGGAGCTGCGTCTGGACTGATGAGAAGCCGAGTGACTTGACTATGGTTGGAGTAAAGTACGCGAATGCATATATCGGCAGAACCGAACCTGTCTCTATGTTAGTAGGGTGACATGGGAGGAACGGGAAATGAATGGCTCATACAGAAATACATGAGAGCACCGCAGATGTTCTTGGGGTCCCGAAAGAACACGGCCAAGTCGACAGCTGTGATGTTTTCGCCTGCTGCAGCTCCCTCGCGCCCAGCCTTGTTCAGAACGTACTGCTTCTCCGCCGGAGACAGCCAGGTCGCATCCGAGGGGAAGCCGGCGACGAAGAAATAGGTCGCCACCGCGATCAGGATAGAGAGAATCCCCTCTAGGATAAAGATCCATCTCCAGTTGCTCAGACCACGGACACCGTCGAGCAAGCTGATGGCCGACGCGAGAAGCCCTCCAAAGGCAGAGGCAAGGAGCACGGAACAAAAGTAGCCGGTGAATCTCTTTTGCGCCTCTTCTCGCTTATACCAAAAGCTCAGGAGATAGAAGCTCCCGGGAAAGATGCCAGCCTCGAAGAAACCGAGAAAGAAGCGGGCAGCAAGTAGGCCGCCATAGTTGTGGACGAAGGCTTGGGCAAGCTCGACGATGCCAAAGCCGAAGATGCAGATAGATAGCCATAGCCTGGGACTGAGCCGCTTCAGCAGGAAGTTGGACGGGATCTCGAAAACGATGTAGGGAACGAAAAAGATGGCGAGCGCAGTGTTGGGCTGCTGTCCCTTGAGTCCCAGATCCGCCTGTAGGCCGAGGGTCAAGGCATTCGAAATGTTTGCTCTTTCCTCCATGCAAGAAATCAGACAGCTGCGCGACAGTAAACGGGATGATTTCATGCGAGGCAGACCTACCTGTCCAGAAACGCGATGACATAGACGATAAACAACATGGGGAGGACCCTGAGGTCTATTTTTCGAAGTAATTTCGCAGCCTCGGCATCGGAGAGGCTCTCGTCTGCGGACCCCATCGAATGATTCGAGTCTATCTTGACCGAGCCGGCGCCTGAGAATGTCAGTGAGTCTGTAAGGACGTGGCCAACTTGGAGCTGGCTCATTGATTACCACCGTACGACGCACCTGAGTTGTCCATCGTGAAAGGCGTGTCTTGTGTCGGTATAGTATCAGTGACGATTGGGATTACCCACGAGTGTAGCAGACAGGCGATTCAATCAATAAATTTATTGACTTGCCACCCCAAACCAGTACGGCCTGTTGGGTAAGGGGAGGGGAGGGAATCGAGTTTTCTGACCCTACGTGTGCGAGCCCAACTATGCGAGCATTTTCTTCAAATAGGGAGGGAGAGGATAAACTGTTGGGAACAATTTGCTGCAAGGAGGCTGAACGACGCAGGTTAAGATTGCGCCGCACAATTCCCGGCCCTCGAAGCTCGCCAATCAAAGTCATGATAAAGTCCCCTCCCCCCGTTCGTTCCGCCTGAGGTGGTATCCTGTCACTTACCCAAGCTCTGCAGGATATTGGGACTAAGTGAGTGTGCATGTGGCTGCTTATGGAGACCCCGGCACATGTTGAACGTGGTATCATCATGTCATGCATGCATTCTGATTGCACTTGCAGACGGCCGCATCATCATGAGAAATTTGGGACGAAATCCAGGCCATCCCATCCTCTATCTAACCCCTGCCTCCAAATGACTCGGAGGAAATATTGGAAGATGCCGTCTTTGTGGTCAGCCCGCCACGTGGCAAAGGCGAAATCTTTGTGTCTTTTAGGCTGAGGTATCACCATCAATGCTTTGTAAAATTTGGTAGATGCAAGGGTTTCTTTCTGACTGACGGGATATAAGTCTCCCCTTGCAAGGGATATGCAGGCGGCCAGTGTGATTCGCATCGTAGGGAGGGCCTTGTCCTGTGCAGTCGAGCAAGTTCCAAATGACATATGAAATGAAGAGTATTTGAGTCACAGTCGGCGCCATATTCCTGACGTGCCCTTATCAGTGCTGTCTAAGTTAATAAAGTATAAGTGTTGTCAGTGCTGTCACATCTTAACTTACCTGTCCAGACCCGCTAACTATTGGCACTAATGCAGCTACCCGAACAGCTAGCTCCCCATAGCGCTACTATTAACCTCATCAGGGGAAGCTCGGAATGCTCCCCAGCGGCTTCATGGCACCTACAGCGTCCGTCTTGGCTCTGCCACCTGCCTTTACCCCCGCTATCCCACCTCCCCCGGGTGTTATTCCGAACCCTGAGCATCCTGCGTCGTTGGCTCGCGAGGCCGACATTGCGGTCGGCATCATCGTTCCCTTCATAACCGTCTTTTTCCTGCTTCGAACATATGTCCGTATCTGCATAAAGCGGGCGTGGATAGTCGAGGATGCTCTAGTGACCACGGCCTGGGCGACCACGGTTACGTACTGTGCCCTCCTCAGGACGTGCATGGCTCGCCATGGAGGCCAGCACGGTTGGGACATAACAGCGAATCAGCTGCACGAGGGGTTGTATTGGTTCAATGTCGCAGCTGCCGTTTACGGTGTCTGCATCGGCATCACCAAAATCTCCATCCTCATTCTGTACCGTCGAGTCTTCTCGCCTCACCGCTCGAGCCGCTTTGATATCGCCATCGTCACCATGATTGTCATCCTCGCCGGCTTCTACATTGCCATCACCCTTGCAAAGATATTCGAGTGCAATCCCCGCGAGAAGATCGTGAGTAGGCATCGAGGCCATTTTTGCTTTTCTCGCCCACAACTTGACGACTCCGAAATTTGTCTCGGGATCTTGCACCTTAACCTACTAACCTTAACGGCTGATTGCTGATCCTGCGAACGGTTGCAGTGGAATCCCTCAGTTCCAGGCACGTGCCTAGAAATCAAGAACATTCTCAACGCTAGTGGGGGCTTCAACGCTGCGACGGACCACCTGATCCTTCTGCTTCCAATCCATGCGGTGCGGAAGCTTCAGATGCCCACGTCGAAACGAGTCTTCGTCGTCCTGGCATTCACATTTGGGCTGAGGTATGTGCGACTCCGGCCAGGGCAGGAGCTGGGGCTACTGACTCGAGCGTATGCTTACGTGTCGCACACATAGCGGACCCATCTTTGCTACTGTCGGGTTCGTCGTCCGACTTCAAAGAGCTGGCAATGCAGACACGACTTGGAACCAGCCAGACATACTCCTCTGGGGCGCAGGAGAGGTGGCGACTGCGAACCTGTGTGTCTGCTTTCCTGAGCTGGCAGTGCTCTTTAGGAGGCGCACTCTTATACGGGCAACCCCGCAAGATGCAGCCAACTCGGCATCTCAGCAATATGGCGTGTCTCGCGATAGGAGGGCTAAACGGTCACCATTCGACCGATACCTGCCCAAAAGCTTCAAAGGCACTCTCAGTACCAGATTGAGCGACAACTACCTCGAACTTCGAGACGAGCCGTCACGTCACACTGTAAACATCAGTCCAGGCGAGGTCATCTCTGGGGAAGAAACGGTTCGTGACAACGTCATAGTCTTGCATAACGAGATCACGGTCACGCATGAACCGGTACGTGGCCGGGAGAGGGAGAGCTACGGAATGCCTCCCAGGATGGTAGCGAACCAAGACCCTGCTAGCTTTCCTGAAACTTAGGTGCCCCTTTTAGGTCCATATTGAAAGCCTGGCCGACAAGTCGCTTTATGTGCCGTGCATGTCTCGTAGATTCGTAGTTGGCACACAGCCTTCGGTGGACGGGCCCGCCCTCATGAGCTGCTCAGTACCTTTGACAGTCCAGTTGATAATTGAGACGTCTGGTGATGGTGCCGTCATTAATCAGCTCACCGACGGTATAAACGCCGAACACGGACCAGTCTGGTCGGGATTGCAGGGACCAGAGACCCAAGAGGCCGCCGTTAGGTTTCGGCTGGTTATGGATTCACAGTCTGCCGGCCCATGCATGCTGAATAGCTCACCTCACGACCCCCAACGTCGACGTGTGACACAAGAGGCTCTCATGCCGATGCCAGGACTTCCAGTGTAGACACGTCTATAACCTGCAGGTCCAGCGATGTTGATATCTTGTAGTAGTGAGCCAAAACTGTCTGCTGGACCTCCTTGTGCCATTCCAGTCGAGGGGATTGAGCTGCACTTTCCCTTAGCTGTACGGAGGACTCTTGATGTGCTTGAAACTTCAGTCTCTTTAAGCCCGGATGCGGCAGCAATTTCAGTACTAGAGGATCCACACGTAGTGATCCCTCTGAGCGGAGCTCAGAGGGGACTTTTACCTAGAATCAGGCTTTTATTATGAATCACTCTGGCACACCCAATTGACTGCAAAATGTGGCCAAAATGGCAATATTCAACAACATGCCGTATGGCCAAACCACCGAATAGAAATTTAATAAAAATACTGGCTTGTACCGACCGGCCAGGAGAATAAGTATACCAAGTTTTAGTATTACAGGCCTTCTAGGTCATGACCTATGTTCAATTGAAAAGTGTAATTTTATATGGCAAAATAGGTCTTTTAGCTGCCAATTCTGCCAGTCCTGCCATATAAAAACCTTACTTTTCAATTGAACATAGATCATGACCTAATAGGCTTATACTTCTGCAACTTGGTATACTTACTCTCCTTGCCAGCCTGTATAAGCCAGTATTTTTGTTGGTTTTTATTTGACCTTTTGGCCGTACTGCAGGTGGTTGAATATTGCAATTTTGGCCATTTTTGCAGCAATTTAGGTGTGCCAGAGTGATTCATAATAAAAGCCTGATTCTAGGTAAAAGTTCCCTCTGAGCGGAGGGGACACTACGTGTAGATCCTCTAGTAGTACGATAGGGCTAAGGTACCAGCTATGTGGGTCCAAGCGTGGATACAAGCTTGAGTGTAAGGTTAGTCAATTCAGATGCAGACCTTATGTTCATAGCATAGTAACCTTGAAGAGTTCCTGCGGCCCGAAACGGTCTGGTCATTGACAGTTGGCCGAAGGGCGCAACAGCTGTAAGCCATCTCATTCGGTCTTTCTACTGCTGTACTACACTGCCGTAATCAATGTGACGTGCGTTCTTTGAATTGACTGACATGCTTACTCTGGTGCCTGAAAATCCCGATCTGGATAGAGATACATTTTGCGTTTTCTATTCTCGACTATCAAAACTTCATCTTGCCAATCTTATTGGTCTGCTCTCTCGGATCTCGAGTCTAGATCTGTGGCCTGGAATCTTAGAGACTGGATACCCGATATCTCGCCAAGGATAGGCGTTTGAGGCAACCCCACCCCGGGGCCGCCAGACTGGCTCGCGCAAAGTCCGTTCAGGCTTCAGATCGAGCCTCCCTTTGCCGCCCTGCTTTATCGTTGCATCGCGCCGCGTTTCTGCTTCCGATCCTGGCCCGTGCGACAACATGTCCTCCGGTCTGAAGGTTCCGAGGGTCCTTGCATGTGTGCTTGTGAGCCTAACCTTGCAACAAAACTCAAAGCCGTGCCTAGTCTTTGCTCACAGCCTCATCTCACCTTTTCTAGTGTCAAAGTCGCAAGATCAAATGTGACCGCAACAGTCCCTGTTCAAATTGCAGTTAGAACCCCCCCTTTCCTCCCTCATATCTCACTCACCTTGTGGTGTATAAACTGACCGACTTGAGCTTCATAGTCAAGGTGAGCATACCGTCATGACTCATGAGTCATGAGCATTGTATATATGTAAACACATATATATATATGGCACAACTAGAGTGCATAGGCTATTCCGAAGCTCCGTCCCGCTACGTTCCGGGAAGCTGACGCTTACCAGGCAAATGTTCCGTGCACTCCCAGTACTCCGGCTCCTCCGCGGAAGCGGCGGAGGCCAAACCAAGACTTGCAACAGCGGCTGGCACGTTGTGAGGAGTTGCTTTCCGAGTACACTTCAAATCCACGGACGCCGTCTTCATCCACGGACACCGTAAGCCGCGATGAGAGCTGGAAGCCTATGGGTAAGCTAGTGGTCGACCTTGAGGGGACCAAGTTCACCGATAGCCACCTTTGGGTCTCGGTGCATCACGAAGTAAGCGAGTGTTGGGCAGGCCACGTGGGCATCTCCGTTAACCGTTGCTACTCTTCAGATATCGGCGATAAGAGAGATCCTTGAGGATGAGGACACAGCTGACGAATATTATACCCCTGGGGACTACCGTACTCCCGACCATAACACGGAGCTGGTCATGTCAGAAGCCCCGGATGCGAACGTCGAAGATCTGCGGCCCTCGGCTGCCCAGGCCTTCCGTCTCTGGCAGACATTCCTCGAGAGAGTGAACCCCCTCACCAAAGTCATCCATGTGCCGTCGGTACAGCCGAAGCTAGTAGAAGCAACTACGGATCCTGCTAGCATACCCAAGAATGTCGAGGCACTCCTCTTTTCTATCTACGTCTTGGCGGTCGTGTCGCTGAGCGAAAAGGAATGCCAGCAGCAACTGGGCTGTCCTAAGGATGAAGCCTACCAGCGCTTTTCGACGGGCTGCCGGATCGCTCTGATGCGCATTGGCATCATGAAGACCTACGACATAGTCGTCTTGCAGGCTCTTGTGTTGTACCTGGTATGTCTACATCTTCCGGGCTTGGGCCTCGGCTAACGATGCCAAGTTCTCGCTGGCAGGTCGCGTCGACCGCCATGCTGCCTGGATCCTGAATGGGGTCACGGTCAGGATAGCCCAGAAGATGGGGCTTCATCGAGATGGCGAGCTGCTCGGTCTGCCGCCCTTCGAGACTGAGATGCGACGAAGGATATGGTGGCAGATCATCTTGATCGATGCTGTGCACGCACTCATGTCTGGTCTTGGACAGACGCTCTTGCCGCGGTCCTGGGATACTAAAAGGCCACATAACATCCACGATGCCGATCTCTATCCGACCATGACATCACTGCAGCCGAGGGACGGCCCGACAGACATGATCTACTGTCTGGTATCCTACGAAATGGCGCAGATGATGGTGGACACACCAAATCTAGAGGCTGTTATTCTGTCGAATGAGGTGAGCATCTACCCACCAGAGCGCATATGTCTACATATCAGAGAAGATCGAACCCGATTCTATCCGAGCAAGGACAGCTGATCCCTTTGACATATTTAGACTGGATTGGGCCCGATGGCTCCTCGGGAGGAGATCGAAAAGACGCGTCGGAGGATTCGAGAACTCGACGAATCCATTGGCAGCATTCTTGAGCGCTATTGTGACCCGTCCATGGGCCCAATTCATGAGCTGGCGATGGAGATGAGGTCTCTCATAACGGCAAAATGCACGGAGCTGACTTGTCCCCCGAAGGACCAACCCGAGGTGAGCAGATGGTGCCGTTCCCATGCCGCTTCTCCGCCCTTACACGGCCATTCATACACACAACTTTTAACATGCCATTGCAGTGGGGCACCGAGGTCCGTAATGCTGGAGACAACCTGTTCAAGATTTCTGTTGCCGCTCTCGAAGGTGATCTCAACTTGTATCGCACTACCCAAGGGAGGGGGCCGTTCTTGTGGTTCTGTAAGAGATGTCGTCGATGTGGTCGTCTGAAGCCATAACTAACGAATGAGCTACAGTGGTTACCCATTTCCAAATCGAGATGATGATTTACATGGCGGGCCAACTGAGCACGCGAACAGCAGGCACCCTAGTCGATCGGGCATGGACCGTCATCGAGGAGCACTACCAGTTCCACGAGGAGCTGTTTGCATTGTCCAGCAAGACGCACCTAGCGCTCGCCATCCTCGTCGTCCGAGGCTGGAAGGCACGCGAGAAGTATCTGCAAGACACGACGGGGTCTACGCCGATAACGCCGCCGTACATCACCAAGTTACAAGGCCTCGTCCCATCCTCAGAAACGAGACATGCGAAGACGGACGAGGTGGATAAGACACTAGATCCCAGTGCCCAGATGCCCAACAGGAACACGGCGCAAGGCTTAGATCTGCCGTGGGATCAGATGCTCGGCTTCGTCGACGCGGGCGCCTTGGATTGGGACATGTTCGCGAGGAGCAGTAACAATGTCCATATGCCAATGCAACCGCCAGGGTACGGGCCGGGGCCCGCGCCCGGGACTGAGGCTGGGGCTGGGTTTGGGACTGGGGCTGGGTTTGGAGGCCTACAGCATCACGGCTCGTGGATGTAAGAAAGATCGGTCAAGAGGGATTGGCGAATGAATGTATGAATGAATGGACGGCCGGTACAAGTTGGGAATCGTACTTGGCTAGACATAGACGAAGGCTCGACGTATTGTGTGTACAGTTAAATCATCGCTCCTCATAAGTCGGCTAGGGATTTATTCACTTATGCCCACCAGCCGACTGGATACAATATAAAAAACCCAGCTCCGAGACTACCTACCTACTTACCTACCTTATAGTGGGGATGAACCCACAGACGGATGGATGGATTGATCTTATTTATCTTCAAGTTCTTCTAGAATACCTAGTGTTGCGGGGTAAACCTGAACCTGGCACGTGCCTGAGCCTGAGAGACAGGGCAGGAGTGCGACGTAACTCAATTGCGACAGGAATGGCGTTGAAGAATTACTACCGCTTTGTACTTGGTCTCAGTGTTGGAAAACCAAAAAATACGGCCAGCAGAGCGCGAGATTATTATTCGTACTTGTACAGTTGCGCGGGATTCTCCAATTGCCGGACCTTACTTACTTATCCGTACCTACCTACTTACCTATGATACTTACTGACGGAAAAACGGACTCCCTTAAGTCCGGGATGGCGGAACTGATGGCATACATGCTACACGACTAGGTAGTATTTTACCAGGAAGGGATATAAGTTATTATAACAAACAAACAGGGGGAATAGCTGTATGCAAGATTGCCATTCCTGCAGTGACTCGAATTCCTTCAGTGACTCAAACAACTAGTCTAACTGCGCCGCAGAGAGCATATTTGTATGAATTGCCTGCAGGGAATTGCTTGCCATCGCTTAGTCTAGTCTAGGCCACCGATGAGTCTTTAGACAGGTCGAGCCAGGTCAGACCTTAAAAAATGCTTATGTTACAACAGCGGCAGCCCACTTTATTTGCCTAACCTAGTCTACGAGTACCCCCGATTTGGGGCCAAACGCGTTCTTTTTGCTATCAGGAGACAAACTGTAAACCCAGCTTGTTGCAGGGCCCATATTCTTTCAGCCCGTATCTGTTGTACTAGGTTAGGTACCTAATGTACATACACACACGTTTGTTAATTGGCTATGAGCTTGTAACACTGCTAGGTTTTAGATATAATATTCTGTACCGCTGCATTGCGTTTAAAGAACTTAGGTTAGACAGAATATAGCGCCGGTTGTTACCTGACATGTTTCTATTATCCGAAGTAGGTTAGGTTAGGTAGGTTAGCTTAGTGTACCTATCAGCAAGGGACGTCTTTTGGACAAACGCATCTAGACTACAGCTGTAGAGTGGGCCAGAAACACGTGAAACCGCTTGCCAAGCAGAATAACTGTCTTCTCGAACGTCCAGGAAAGAAATCCCAGAGACCAAAAAAGCTTGGTTGGAGAACGGAGCGGGCAATTGTCGGGTCCGAAGACCGACCTCGTCCGATTTGGAGTCCGAGCGTCGGTTAATTGCTAACTAATTGCTAGCCAATCAGTAGCCAAGGATGCAGATGCCTGTCAATTACAGCAGTTCCACGCCGCGTATTGTTGCAGAAGCTCTACAACTTTGTGCTTACATACGTGCTGTGACGTCTGTATTACCAGGAGGGGGAGGGGCGAGGGCGTTGGATGCACTTGCCATAGCTGCGGTTGATCAGGTAGGAGGCAGGGAGGTTCCTTCCTCTTCGAAAGGTACTTACCCTTAGATGGTTCCAAGTCCATGTGCGGGCATGCAATTATTACATGACAATGCATGTACCCCCAGTACAAGGTAAGACCGTTTCGTACCCGAGCGAAAACACCCTTCCCTGTTTTATTGGATGATTCATCCTTCTTCAGTTTTTATATATATCTTGTCTCACCTACATGTCATGATGGTCCTCTCTAGGTTCTCTCTAGCACATCACTCAATTATCCGCATGTGCTAGCCCTCCACCTCAGAACATACCAGCATCTCTTATCCCACAATCCATTCTCGTCTGCCCGCACCTAGAGGATTGCGTGCGGCCAACCACAGGATAGATAGAGCACGTCAAGCAAACGAGGCGAACGAAAGTTGCAAAAGGGCTGGAGAGCATGTTGTCCCGCCTAAGAAGGAAGAGAGAGCGGGAGGCGGTTCCTGTGGCTCCTGCCGCTACCGACATAGCGGCGAACGCCACCGCCGCTGGAGCGCCAGGCAACATGGACGATTCTGGATATGCTAGTGGGAAGCAAGAGCTCGCGGCTTCACCCACCAATACTTCCACTAAGAACCAGGAGTATCCAACCGGCGTGAGACTCTGGCTGATCTTGTCTTCGATCTTCATATCCGTCTTCCTCATCTCGCTCGACCGCCTGATCGTGACCACGGCGATTCCGGCTATCACCGACGAATTCCACTCCCTTCCCGACGTGGGCTGGTACGGCTCGGCCTACCTGTTGACCTCGTGCGCCTTCCAGCTGCTGTTCGGCAAGCTTTACAGCTTCTACCCCATCCGCGCCGTCTTCGCCACCTCGGTCGTCCTGTTCGAGGTCGGCTCGGCCTTGTGTGGCGCCGCGCCCAACTCCATCGCCTTCATCTTCGGCAGGGCCATCCAGGGCATCGGGTCCGCCGGCATCTTCTCCGGTGCCATAGTAGTCATCGTCTATGCCGTCCCGCTGCATAACAGGCCCAAGTACCAGGGCCTGTTCGGAGCCGTCTTCGGCATCTCGTCCATCCTCGGCCCCCTGGTTGGGGGTGCGTTCACATCTCGCGTCACATGGCGATGGTGTTTCTATATCAACCTCCCCTTTGGGGGCGTCGCCCTGCTCATCATCATACTCCTTCTCCGCGTCCAGGACCAAGAAGATCGCAATCTGTCCAGCAGAGCAAAACTCTCGCAGCTCGATGCTTACGGCACTGCCGCCCTCTTCCCCGCCGTCGTCTCGCTCCTCCTGGCCCTGCAATGGGGCGGTTCACTCTATCCCGTGCGTTGCTTCCCTGTCTCGGCATTCTTTTTTTTGTGGCGCATCTTGGCTAACTGCGGCAAAAGTGGAATAACGGTCGAATCATAGCCCTGCTGACGCTCGGCATCTTCCTCGGCATCGTGTTTATTCTAGTTCAAGCTTTCCTACCCAAGACAGCTACGATCCCTCCCCGAATCTTCAAGCAGCGATCGATCGTGGCTGGTTTCTGGACCACTATCTGTCTTGGATCTCAGATGATGATCTTCGGTGAGAATTAACACTCGCCCTTTTCTCTTCCTTCATCCCTTGGTGCTGACTAGGCCGTCTTTCAGTCTACTTTCTTCCTATCTGGTTTCAAGCCATCGAAGGCGTTTCCGCTGTGGACTCGGGCATTCGCCTGCTTCCACTCACCTTATCTATCGTCGTCGCGTCCATATTAAACGGGATATTCGTGTCGAGGATTGGCTACTATACTCCGACGTACGTGTTCAGACCCTGCTCGACGATGGCTGTGAAGTCGTGTGAACATGCTAACCCGTGATATAACTGTCTAGATTGATACTGGGAACTGCCTTCGCTACTATCGGAGCTGGTCTTCTTACCACTCTCCAGATCAATTCATCAAAGGGGGCGTGGATTGGGTATCAGATAATTTACGGGGTAAGCTGATAAACTGTTATTAAAGGTCTTCTTAGCTGCGACGTTTTACTAACTGATCTCGCTAGTTGGGGCAAGGCCTCTGCTTCCAGGCCCCGAACCTCGCGGCTCAAACTGTGCTGCCGAAAAAGGACGTTGGCATAGGAGCCTCATTGATGTTCTTCAGTCAGATCTTGGGTGGTGCCATCTTCATCTCCGTTGGACAGAATGTCCTCAACAACCAACTGATACAGAGACTCGCAAAGCTGCCCGGCTTTACCCCAAAATTGATCCAGACCGGGGGCGCGACCCAACTGATCAACTCGTTCCCTCAGCAATACCGCCATGCGGCCCAGGTGGGCTACAATGAGTCACTGCGAGTTGTGTTCCAGGTCGGTCTCGCCCTCGCCGCGCTTTCAGTCCTGGGCGCCCTGGGTATGGAGTTCAGGAGCGTCAAGGAAGGCCAGAAGCAGGCCGACGCTACTAAAGACGTCGAGAAAGCCGAGTCAGGAGTTGAAGCCAAAACCGGAGCCACAGCTGAAGCAGACGCCGACCCTACCCTGGTGACCAAGTCGGACAGCGGGGCAGACCAACAACAAGCCTCGGAGCATGGCGCTGTACACCCGCCTGATAAAAAATGATAGAGGTCAGACAGCCGGGGGTAAACAGGAATAAATGGAACGACCTGGTTGGAAAGGAACCCTGTGCATTAGAGAGCGCTTGATTTGAGACTCATCAACATCCAAAAGGATACCCAGAGGCGTTTGGTCTTTTTCTTTCTCTATTTCGGGGTTTGGGATTACGGCAGGGTATGATAGAGCACAGGGCATACCAGACTCCTCTCCTGTACTACTAGATACTTGACGGACCACGAGGAAGGATTCTTCTCACGGGCCGATTGTACATATTAGCAGAGCATCGCTTCTTTCTAATCAGCGGTTACTGAGGTAATGGTAATAATTGTAATCTTTTTTGAATTCTGGTAATGCGACTTGACTTTGGTGTCTTATCTAAGTTCCCAAGGCAGTGATAGACATGCCGTAAAGGGTGTGAGTAGGAATGTTGGAAATTCGATACTGAAACGAGTCATGTTTTGCTGCCGGCACCCTTCCTGCTAAATGGAAGAGCTAGGTTAGACTACTTAGTAACGAGCGATTCCTTTTAGCTCAAGCTCAAGATTTAAATTCATACTAGAGTTGGTTATGACGAAAGAAGTGAGTAAATAATCAAGCTAAAAGCGGAGAGAGAGAGAGGTCGAAAGGTTTGATTTAAAACCTGGGGTATTGACTTGACTTTGCATGGATTTTCAACCTTTTTCTATCTACGGTCCTGTATATTGTTTGTTCACTTGGTTTCCATATTGTTACCAACTCGGGCGAAGAAAATTTCACAAGAGAGACTGAAAAAAACATTCATTTGTGCTTTCTCTTCCTTTCCTTTTCCCTTCGATTGACTCAAGGATCGAGCAAGAGAGAGAGAGACTGAATACGAGAGAAAGAAAAGGCGCGGCGCTTGCCTTTACTTGCTTCGTCTGGGGGTTTTGCTCTAGTGGTTTGGTTTTGTCGTGGGGGAGGGTTTTTCAATTTGGAAAAGGGATGATGATAAAATAATAGAAATAATAAATAAGAGGGAAAGAGAAAAATGAAAACAAGAAGAACGACCTCTTTTCGGCAAAACACCCTATTGCAAGAAAAAGACATCAAGAATCCAGACAAGCAAGGGTTCGGTTGTTTCCCTATATCTACTTATTTGCGAACTGAGCATCCCATCGGCCGGGCCGGGCCCCAGGGTGGCCAACGAGCAAGCAAAAGCATTTCATAAAGAGAGAGTTGGCGCTTCCCTACACCAGTCAGTGAATTGGTGTCCCAAGCTTCTGAGAACTTAAAAGGAGGAGGAAGATCAAAAAGAGAAAAGAGTAGGGATATTAAAAAAAAGAAGAAAAACTCAGAAGAACAAGAATAAAAGCCATCACCAATACTACCCCCTTGTTTCCCCCTTTCCCCTATTCCCTATTTATTCTTCATCAGATTTCCATAAAGCAAGCAACTCAAATCTTCCCAAACCCGTACATAACCTCATAATAATCCCCCCAACCTAGAAACCAAACCCCAAGAAACCAGAGTCCGAACCCCCCAAAAAAGAAAAAAACTTTAAAAAAAAACAAAAAAATGGAACAAAAATTCGACGAAGAGCCAGCAGCAGCAGTATACGCCGGCTCGGGCACCACATCCCTCAACGACAGCGACTGGACGCCCATGTACGTCATCCTGGGCATCATCCCCGTGATATTCCTCGCCTCCGTCGCCTTCTCCACCGTCCGGGAGCGGATGCGCTCCAAAAAACAACAAGAACAAGAACAAGAACCCAAATCCGCGCCCTATTGTGATGACGACGATGGGGATAGAGGAGGGGGAGGAGGAGGAGGAGTTGGAGCCCATTGGGATGTCGGCAGGGATAGAAGTAGTGTGAGTGTCGATAATATCCATGAGAAGAAGAGCAAGAACAAGAAGAAGAATAAGGATGACAGCATGGACAGCGGCAGGGGCAGAGATGGGGAGAATAGGGAGAATAGGGAAAAGGTCAGGAGAAGGAGTGACGTGAGCGGTAGGCAAGCGTATTAAATTGCGATCGAGACCGACCAACCTGGGTCCCCTCACGACAACTGCCAAGATGAAGAAGTAGTTGACAGTGGATATGGTAATCTTAGATAACCGAGATGGTGGTTCATTGTTGTATAACCGGTTTACCTCATGACATACAGATGAGGGAGTCCAATGTCAATTTATAAAAGACAAAAAAGGGAAGAACAATGTACATATCCGAGTCTGCTCTATCTATTTCCTTAAACATCTCTCCTCCGATTTTTACCCTAGACTTAAACAAGGGATGTGAACACGAGAGCCATACACCACCTAGGATAACGACGCCCAGGGTTAGACCAATTCCGCTTCCACGGTTTGTTCTTAAGCTTGTTGTCGTGGCGCGCCATGCGTTCCCCTGCGAGGCAGGTAGGTACCTAAGTCTCATGGCCCAGCCAACTCCATTTTTCTTCATCGAGAAAACAACAATATAGCAGACCGGATTCGGGCTGATAACTCGCGAAAGAAGAATGAACTCGTTGGCTGTATTCAAGGTCCACAACAAAGCCCGATTCCGCGAGCACAGCGGTGTTCTGGACAGATAAGGATACCCATACAGGGTTCTTCCTTTGTGCGTCATCAAGGACGAAATGGAAGATGTATCTCTTGGCTCCCGGCACTCACTACATTCTCTAATGTGATTGGGCGATTTCAGCCAAAATGATGTCTTGCGTCATACCGACGGGAACCCAAATGCCTTTCGCGTCTAAGCAACCGAAAGCCGTCCGCCGATAAAAGAAGTGGGTGACTCATAGAAAAGTAGTCTTGGGGGCCATGTTTGCTCCGAAACGCCTATGACGACCAGAGCAATGAGGAGGATTCTAATAGAGGGGTCGCGCCGAGCACCGTACCCCGATATGGGGAAATAAATACACGAAAATGATTCACATAGAGATACCAGCCACGGTCGTTTAGGAGGCTGAGAGTATCGACAGAATCGGAATTCAAAACGGGATCGACATGTGAAAGGTTATTTTCGCTGTGTGGTGATGATATGGGATGATATGGGAAATGAGGTGCTTGTCGAAGCTTTGGGGAGGTGGTGAACAGCAACAAAGAAGATGGCGACGACTGAGTTTACCGCTTGCCGTCTGGGTGCCATATGCTGGCGCCCAGGGGCTTGCTGATACCAAAGCCGACGCCAACGGCAGCGCCTAGAATGAATAGTGCGAGAGCGATCTGGAGTGCGATTCGGGTTCGCTTGCTGAGCCGAGACGTGTATCGGGCCAGACACTGACACGATCGGTTTTTCCGTTTTGCTTCCAGGGCCTTCTTCTTCCAATGTGCCTGATCAGGCCATACGCGGCTATCTTGATCAGACCGTTTCTCGCCCATGGAAGCCCTCTTTGCAGCTTCTAGGAATCCTGCAGTTTTGAAAGCTTCCAGGTCAACATCATGGCCGCATGTGTGTGCAGTGGCTGGTGTGGTTGGTGTCGACGGCGATGTGCCTGTGTTGCTGGCGAGACTATCGGTAAGTGTTTGGGAGGAAGACTGAGTCCCGGTTCTAAGCAAGGATCCGCCGGTGACCAGCGTCAACTGACTAGGTCTATTGGCTAGAGCACCATTGCCGTCGCCTTCCATATTGAAGCGAGCCGCAGGAAAGACAGACAGATATTGCAACGCGATGATTCGAAACCGCCTGTGGATCCGCGCGACAGTCGATGTCGAAGAACGAAATACGACCCTGAAAACCACACCTGTTAGGCTGGTTAACTTTCAAGACAACGATTGGTGGTAGTGAGATAGCCCTTGAACCATGATAGAAGCCAGCTCAATGGGGATTTAGAGAGAACAGCCCCCATAGAGCAGCAAAAGGAGGAGAGCGTGATATTGACCTACCGAGATGAATAGAACGGCGTGAGGCTTATCAGGTCTGCTGCCAGATTCCGGGAGTCCGTTCTTCGTAATCTCTCGTCCTTAGGTCGGCTATTGAGAAGCCGTAGACGCTCAAGAGCTGTCGTCAGAGAAGATGGGGCACAAGACGCCGGGCTAGACCATAGTAAGACTGCGTGAAGTAACTAACAACTTCCCAGGCTTTCGCTCTTCCATTCACGTTTCACTCGGGAAACCACAGTCCGAACGAGGTGATTGTGCGATGTAGTAGATGACGTTACCCAGCGTCGAAAAGTCAGAGCAGTATCGTGACAATGTGGCTAGTTGAGATCCAAAGGGCAAGTCTGGACACTGAGCGGAGAGAGGAGGAGGAGTAACATTGATAACTGATGGGAAAGCTCCGTTTGAAATCTGAAACTCGTGCTTGTAAAAACTAGCTCGACATCTGCATAAGTATGCAGGCAATACGCAAGATATTCACGATATTACGGATACGAAGCATGCTGCATACTGTGCTGTGTTGTGTTGTCCACGATAAGGCAGGTACGACCCTGCAGGCAGATAGCAACTTAACCTAGCAAGTGGTGCAAGGATCTCCAGTGCCCAAACTAACCTTCCCACCTCTTTTCCCACCGAAGCGAACACGATGCACAGAACTCATATCTTGCACCTTTTGCCACCTGGAACGAAGCTAATGGCGAAGCAGAAGTGAGGGCTGCGAAGCTGAGTGTTAGGCAAGCGATATGGGGTTAATCAGCCGCTAGGAAAGACCATGCCGGTTCCCCAAGATTGGAGCAATCAGAGCCTGGAGGTGGCGTGGGGCCACCCCGAAAATGGCAATGCCACTATTGGAAGGGACCAGCGATGAGGAACGCCCAAGTGCACGTGGCTTAGCAAGGGGGGTGTACAGAATACATGACAGATATGAAAAGCCACGCAATCTGATTGAATATGTCGGACTGCTTTATTCTCGTAAAGACTGTCTCGCATTTCCCACAGCCAACCTTTAGAATATGACAGCCAGAGTCAATACAGTAGGTACATGGCCCGTTTGTCTGGGAACTGTGAACGCGAGGGGCATTGAATGCTCAAACAGAGAACGTGGGTACTTTGCACAAGCGCCCCGCGTTTAGCAAAACATCCTCTTTTTTTGGCAAGGCCCCTGCATATGGTTTTGCCCACTTTACCCCTTTTCATATCTGCGCATCTAGACTAGTCGACAGTTGTACTTTAGATACTTCAGGTTACTCCAGACTCCTCATGAGCATCATCATGTCAAGTTGGGGCATATTTAGGCAAGACGCGGTTGGACAAATCCGCCAGCCACCTACACTACTGGAGTAGAGAACCGCACACAGATCTGAAAGTCGGTCATCTTAGTGATACAAAACTACCCCGTTCTCTTCTCAGGTACTGGTCCCAGGCTACAGCAAACTGTATATCAGCCGAAATCCGTAAGTTCTCCAGATCTGTGCTCCGAAGGAGGGCGTCGCTTGTTACCCGACTACGCACCTAACCGGTCGATCTCTCTCGAAATTTGCGACGGGATCTGAATAAAGAAAACGGTCCTTTTCATCAACTGGCTTTCGATGCCATGCCCTATGCAGCCTGTACGGCTTGAAGAGTAACGGGATGGGTAGGTGCAGAGCCAGAACGCTCCTACCCGTGCGTCTCAGGCTGTTCGAGCGCCCTATAGGCACTACCTACCTAGAGTTTTGCCATGTCTATTCTTCGTCCAACTTAAGTGAGGCAGCCACTGGGATTCAGGTGTGGTACTTAACGTTAGGCCGTTACTGCTTCCTCGCACCTTGAGATATAACTATAATAGTCGCCACCTACCTCCAGGGAGCTTTTAAATGCAGTTTTTTTCTCCTAGTTCTCTCATTTTGAAATTTGACTGCCACTACTATCACAATATATGACTTCAAGTCTTCCTAGGAATTCCTCACGTTTCACAGTTCTTGCTGGCAAAGCAAGCTCCACGATGAAAGTTACGCATATGGTCAGTTGGCTTGGTCTTGTCGCCAGCACAGTACTGGCCTCTGCCTTTGTTGTGTCAGATCCCGAGTATAACACCCGCGAGGTCGACTACAATGACGTGGGCATGCTGCAACCGCGTACTTTAGGAAAACGAGATGCCTACAGTTGCTATGGCGTATGTCTTTGACTTGGGAAACTTTCTTATATCTCCGTGCTGATATTGAAGTGATTAGAGCGACGCGAACACCTCCCATTGTCAGGGGGCCATCGACCAAATCCGCAAACTCGGCGATCAAGAGCTCCAACTCTACTCGGGCCTCTGTCTGAACTGGCCAGAGGAGACTTGCAACGTTAGATTCTGCTCCCAGCCTTGGATTGCGAAGACTGTCGAACGCACCGCATCCTGGCTCTTCGAATGGGCCAACAGCACGCTCATGGACTGTGCCCGAGAGGGCCAATACGCCCTCATGGGCGACTCGGCCAACCTACTGGGTAACGGCGGCACCTACCGCTTCCACATCGAGCCGAAAGCGTCTCAGAATGACTGAGAGTCTTTTTTTACTTCATCGCCACTACGCAATGCGGCCAACACTGGAAGTGAGGAGGGGTATCACGACGACGAACAAAAACCAACACTTTGATTTCGAGGACTGTCAAATGGGGGGCTCCAGGGGCAACCGGAATGCTATCCACTGAAAAATGTTGTCGATGCAATTTCATTTCCCTCTAGATTCTTTTGGCTGGTTGGTACTTAGACTAGGTACCTAGGCTATCTACATACCTAGTAGTACTCTGCGAAAGAAGGAGAAACAACAACCGTCGGTTTTTCAAAGTTGCTATACAGCCCGGCGGGACTTACAGTCGGGATCACAAAGAGATTTCAACAAGTGGTTACAGACATAAAAACAGAAGCAGATGCCTTGCCGATTCTGACTGCTGAGCATCGCAAGCCGTTATAACATTGGCCAGAGTAACACAAGTGTACTCGCCTGCGTGGTACAACGCTATATTGATCAATCTTAACAGTTCTGGGGCTTTACTTATCGGCCTATTCAAGCAATGTCATCACGATGCTAACCAATCGATAGAGAAGCCAAAGCTCCACGAGTGAAACACGATTGCATGTTTGCATGGGACCAGCAAAGTCGAGCTGGTGTATGGTATGGCTGGTCTAACATGAGTTGTACTGAAACAGGAAGCGCGCATATTTCTTCATTATGGATGTGATTTGTTCCACATGAAACGGGCGGCCCATGGTGGAGAAGATTCAAGGTGCTTCCACCAAGTATATAAAAGGAACTGGAGGAATTGCTCTGTTCCTCATTCTGCAGGACCTTGCATACTAGGTGGGTAGTAGATGAGTACCATCGGCTGAAGGGAAATGTTGAACGGAAGAACCTGTGAACGGATTTTGTAGGGCTCCTAACAGCGATGTCCATACCCTCAGCGAGCGCCAGTTGGTGACAGAGGGGACTCGGAGTCGCGTTAGGGGAGCCATTAATATAGATATCTTACGCTTGTTCAAGAGATCGATTCTCATGGTACTCAAGGTTAAGCCAAACTTGGAGGGTTCTCGGTGCTCTCTACATGCTTTCTACGTGCCTTCTTCATGGGTGTACTTGCCAACTCCAGATTACTGCCCCCCTTATATCAAGTAGTACTAGACCGGTCGTACCTGCCAGATACATTTAACAAACACCCCCTCCCATCCCTGTCTTGCGATTTTAGGAATGCACTGGAAACTCCACGATGTCAAGTTGGAAGTAGCTACTTACATACTATGTACCTACCTGCACTTGCACTTGTAAATCATCACTTGACACCCTTTGAAGTCTGGCCGCTAGAGTAACTGGCTTACACCTCGTGGTCTTGTCACACCGCAGTGCCGACGGTAGTAAGAATACAATTTACTTCGGACTAGGAAGCCCAGTCACTCGGACCTGCAGTGGTATACTCGATCAAGGACGAGCCGTTACTCTCAGTCTTCGACTTCACTTTTGATTTGAACACAAAGGCTCCAGTCAAGCGCAACAATGCATGCGAAGATTGTCAAGACCATCGGCATCTGCCTTGCCAGCATCTGCGCCAGCGTCGTGATGGCAACTGCTGCTCTTGATAATGGCATTGTGAAGTCTCCCCACATCATCCACCGCCATTCGGGATTGAGAGGCCACCACCATGCGCCTGTTATGCGTGTCGATGCTCGCCAGGTCGCTCATCCTGGCCAGCCTCCTAACGGTCCGGTCTTTCGATGCCATGATCCTCACCCCGAGCAATTCGTAAGTGGTCGCTGTCAATAGTCATAACCGACTACCGAGCAAATTAGTGGTGTTCCCTGGCCTTTAATTGCATTGATCACCCGAACTTCTCATTGAAAACATGTCGGCATGACTTCATCGTTTAAGGGCACCCCATTTTGCTGACCTGTTGTCGCCCGGCGCGTAGGGTCCAGCTCCGTCTGTCGAAGACTGCAAGGACGTGATCCGACAGTTCGCCGCCCTCACCGAAGTCATCGACGTCAAGCTTGTCGAGGGCTGCAAGCAGATCACTTCAGGCAACTGCACCGGCTCAGTCTGCCCGCAGCGTGTTGGCGAGAGTAGCATCCCGGGTTCCGTTGCGGCCCAGTACATGGAGTCTCCCATTCTCGACCAGTGCATTGCCAAGGGACAGCGCGGATGGTGGAACGATGGACAGGGCTTGGGAGTCGGCGTGTATTTGGCCTAAGCCAGAACGATCACACCTCTGGCTTCGATATAACATTCATGCCCACGACAACGCTATCTACCCAGTCCCTAGCGGCGAAGAGGAGCTGCTGAGTCCCCATCAACCCTGCATGGGAATAGGAATATGAGATACAGTGGATGATTTTCACAGAGTCGGACCGGTCTACGGAACACAGGTTATTGCAATTGCTCGGAATCTGAAGGGACAGAGAGATATGCAGAGGAACAACGGAAAGCTTCATTCCCACAGATGAGGTCAAGTCATTGATATTTTTCCAACTCATGACTGAGTTTCGTTCACTTCGGCCATGTGCAAGACCGGACAGTATTCTAGAGATATTTTCCAAGTTCCTTTTCTTTCCTGAGACTGGGAGGTGATGACATTGCCAGTATCAGTCCCCGAGTGTCCTGTGTATGGCCCCTAGAGAGCCCACCACGATATACCATTGAATGCCGCCGAGGTTTGAGACATCAGGGATCGTAGCATGGAGAAAACCGAAAAACAGAGTGGCGACTGAGAAATTTGAAACCACCAACATACCGTGTATCTACCCCTATCACTGACTTTGTAATCCCCGAGCAGGAGATTATGTCATGACACAAGTGACACCGCGAGTGTGGATATCCGGGGGCATTTGGGACATTTGTTACACTCGAGGAAAGGAGGACAGGATACCAAGATGTGCTTGATAGCACTAGGTAGTTAGTTTGCCTGGATCCCCCCTTCAATTACCTGCAGGCACCATTCCCTCTACTTTAAAATTTCTGTTACACCAAGGTTGTTTGCAGGTATCCTGTACAACTTTGAACGTATGGGTTGGTTGAATTCGCACGACAAGACTGATCGATTACGTGCTGGGAGCTGGCAAAAATTAATTGAATAAAGATGTAGACAGATTGATGCCTGAGTGACGAGACCTTCCCGCCATTAAGAGTATGATAGAAAGCAGCAATGAGAGGTATGAAGAGTGGTGTATGTTCAAAGAGAGAGAGAGAGCTGTGCCGTTGGATTTTGAGCCTCAAAGAATGGCTGGCTGGAAGGAGGGCCGATTGGTCCCCACCAGTAAGCCAACTCACTGATTACCTAATAGAGACACAGTCTGATTCCGCAATTGTTCTTACTGTGTACACCCCTGTCACTACTGTACTGCATGCGGGTGGGCTGGGATGTTTCCTGTGAGATGGGTTGGGGGAAACAAGTAAACACAAGTTGACAAAAGATAACAGAAGATCCAACAACCTTAAAAGTATATTCGTTGAGTTCTGGTACCTGAGAGATTGAAACTACCTACCAAAGAGTCTCAGCGAATCTAGTACCGTCTTGCAACGGAGCGTTAGGCGCCTGGTATAGGGTCACACAAGCAATCAAATTCAAGATGGTATGTACGATCTCAAGATATGCAAATACCTAGATGATAGACATCTTCCTGGAGAGGCAAGCACAGGAGAGTATGTATAGGTAAAGGCGCTCTGATATTGTTTTTGTATATGACATTTTGATGTTTGTCTCGCAGATCAATACTTTTTAGCATGTTTCTTTCTGGTCATATCCGTTGCTCACACATCATATCTCCCATCTTTATTATTAATTATTCTTCACTCCACTCTTTCAAGGCCAAGCCCCGGCTCATTTACCTACCTCCCCGGCGTTGCAAAGCGTCTTCTGTTCACGTTTACCTCTCCCACTTTTGCACGAAACATCTCGAGAAGACAAAATTAAACGTGAGAGTGTCCAACCTCAAAAACCTAACTTAACATCACAAACACAGAACAAAGACGGCTGTTATTCGTACATACACATGCAGCGCCCGCGGGACGCCGACCTGTTCGACGACTTCTGCAAGGACAAGCTGCCCCACGACCACATCTACGTCCCGCCGCAGCACCAGCCGCCCAACCCCGAGGACGAGGACGACCTGGTGCCGGACCAGCACGCCGCCTTCGGCATCCAGAAGGCCACGCAGCCGAGCAGGGAGCCTGCCTGGAAGGACCTCAACCTGGCCAGCCTGATGAACAAGGGGCCTGCCGTGCCCGGCCGTCGTCTTGGTGGTACGGGGCTTCCTAGGTGATTTGCGGGATGAGACAAGGGAGGGTTGGGTTGAGGGATAGTATAATAATGCCCAACGAAAACTGAATCCAAAAATTCGTGTGCCTTTCAACCATGTCACCCCTGGGTTTCATTTCATGGGATCAACCAGACGGGTAAGAGTTGATCATGTAGCAATGGGACAGGCATCCGGATGAGATGGCACCTTTCTGTTTTCACTTTCCTTTCCCCTACGTTCTTACACTCTCAGCTCGGATAGAAAAAGCGAGCACAAGATGACAAAATCCGTGAGGTGCGTCTGCCCTCTGTATGATACCTTCAGTATTTTCTTTCACCCATGTCAGAAAGAAACCCAAGAACAAAGTTACCTGGCCCATGAAACCATGAATGAAACGCCAGCCCGAATTCCCAAAACGCCTTGCCATGCATGCTATTGTATCGTGAGACTCGCGTAATAGTAGTAGTAGTAAAAGAGAAGTTTAAAAAAGCATCTCAACCCCTAGAGCGGAGAAGAATGGGGTGAGATGCCGACGCCGCAGTATGAGAAATTCTAGAGCCGTTTTTGCTTCTTTTTTTTTTAATGATCTTCTCTCAACCCTTGCTGAGAAAGGCCTCGCGCTCCATAACCTCGGGCGCGAACTTGACGAGGAAGACGGTGCGGCCGGGCCACATCTCGCCCTCGTCCTGCTTGCCGACGCTGTGGGCGGTGACGCGGGCGGGGAAGGCGGAGCCGTCGCAGACGCCCTCGACGATGCCGGCGACGAAGGCGGCGCAGTTGAGCTGGCTCATGTCGCGCGGGACGGACACGTACCGGTTCACGAGCGGCTCGTTGTCGATGATCATGTACTCGTCGGGCTTGGCCGGGTCCGACGACTTCTCGAGCCCGTCGGCGGCCGCGCCGAACAGGTGCTGCCACACGTTGATCTTGATGAAGTGCAGCAGCGTGATGATGGTCAGCGGCCGCGTCTGCGTCCGCGCCGGCTCGCGGTACAGCAGGAGGTCGAGCAGCTTGATCCCGATGGGGTGGCCTTGGACGTTGAGTCTGCGGTAAGGACAAATTTGTGTGTTTTTTTTGTCAGAAACTGAGGGGGGCTTGAAAAGTGATGTTTTTCTTCGGATTGTTTTGTTTGGGCAAAAAGGTACGCACCTCTTCTCAAGATCCTGGATGCTCTCGATCTTTTTCGAGGCGTAGCTCACCATCTCCGAGAACAGATAGGCGAAGCTCGCGCCGCTGAGCTCGGCCGCCTTGGCCCGGTTCAGCGGCCGGTGGTATATCGTCTTGCCGTTCGTCGGGTACCGCAGGCCTGACTGTTGTAACTCTTTTGCGCCGCTGCCGCCGCTGCCGCCGCCGCGGGGGCCCTGGAGGTTTGACATTTGCGCCTGTTCGGTTTCGTCTGCTCCGGTCGGTCGAGGGTAGTGGTGGGGTCTGGTCAGAGAGAGCGGTTCTGTAGCGCAGTCTGTTTTTTTCTGGGTTCTCGCGATTCGACAAGAAAATTTGGTAGTCTCGGATACTGTCGATAGTTGGAAGTAAATCGTTGTTGAAAGGCTACCAGAAGGGAAGACGAGGCATCGATGCAGCAGCAGCACAGCAGTACAGCAGTATGTACTTGCATACAGCATAGCACTGCCGTAGGTTAGGCTATTGGTTATGGAGCTGCTTTTGGGTGGGTCCCGCTCTTACATCCAAACGGGACCTTTGTGTTATACAACTTGGAAATATATTAAGTGTTTTATCTGCCATCAACGATGAGAAATGATTAGCAAGTGATATGATATTTGGTCCCAAAATTGGCGATGCATTCGATTCTATTTATGCAAGAGTTTGTGTAACAAGTTATTACAACCTTGCCTATTCTATTATATTGTTCGACGTCGAGCTAGACCATGGGCAAACTCCTGATTGTACACCTCATCCCCTATACCTTCTATGTTGGTAGCTTTTGAAACCGGACTCAGGCATACCCTCTATTTCCCTCTACCATAAACAAACATGAACAGTCCCGCTCCTAGAAAGAGGAGCTCTATGATTAAGAAGGCTGAGCGTTGACAGAGGCAATTCCATGTGGTGCATGCCCTTTGAGGTAATCCTCCGACTCTCCAATATGTTTACCGCCGGCTTCCCACCGTTGACGACGCTCGGCACGCTTCTTATCGGTAATCTCAATAAGAGCCGGCCAGTAGTTAGAGTGCTCATACTCGAAATCCAGCTTTCCGCCGGGAATGTCTGTAGTCAGCTGTTCTGGTGCCACGTATTGCGTCATGTCCTCGTTGAACTTTAGCTTCTCCTTCGTGAGTGGGTCGATGAAAGGTGTGATGAGCTTGAAAAAGCCCCAAACAACCCAAGGCACTGGATTGATCACACATGTCAGTCTAGGCCGCGAGACTCAGTCGCCCGAGGATCGATCGACTCACCGTTCAGAATGAGAGCTCGTCCAAGCCGTTCCGGATAATGTGTCTGGAGAATGTGAAGCACCTCGCGGCCTTGACCGATGCCGGGTGCCGTGTTCGTGCGCTTGGCACCAGTCTTGAAGTCGATCACCAGGCACACCTTCTCTTGCTCGGGAGGAGTCAGGTCGATGGAGCGCTCGAGCATGAAGACCATGTGCTCAACTTGACGCGGCGACACCTCGGTGTTCTGGCGGCCGGGGTTCAAGTAATGGCAAGGCCGTCCCTGCTTATCGAAGCCCACGATGACCTGCTTCCCCGTCTCGTTCTCGGGTGAGATGTGATCAGGCGCCAAGTTGTCCACTCCGTACTCTCTCCGCCACGTCAGAGTTCCGATCAGGCGTTTCTCAGCTTCGTGCTCGTGCCATTTCGTGGCTCGCAGATACCTCAGGAGGCACTCTCGCGTGAGCCACATCTTCTCGCTATCGGTCAGCGGGCCATTCTTGCCCTTGGTCGAGGGAACTTCCGTCCACCCCTTGACTTTTTCAAGAAGCCAGTCATATTTGGTCTGCTCCTGAGTTTTGAGAGCTGGGCTGGGAGCTGGACTGCTCGATGATGGCGGAGTTTCTAGAGGAATGTTGAGCGGACCCTCTCTCTGCTTTTGTGTACCCGCCTGGCCCGGAGCGGGTTCTGATATTGTACCAGCCATGTGGGCGAACGACAATGCCTAGAGGACTTTCTATTGTAGAGATGATCCGGAAAAGCTTCGAATCTATCAGGTGCAGAAGCAAAGGGGATAGAGAACGAAACAAATAAAAGCCAAAAACCTAGGTTGGAAGGGAAGTTCACAAGGCTGAGATGTGTAAGGAGAAGATGAATAAATGAGCTTTGTTGGAACTTGGAATACTGATTGACAACGTACTGTATCGTATTCGGATTGCACAGTACAACTGGGTTCTTGGCACGATTTGCCAGCTGGGGTCGCCTGTTGAATGAGAATTACCAGGTACAGCATACAGTAGATAGTATAAAAGAGGTAACCTTAATACACCGTGATCATCAAGTTCTGTTTACTGAAGAGCCTAACCCTGAAGGTCAACCCTGTGTCAGAAGTTCCAACCATCCATGTCAACTACACCAATTGTCTCCTTCACTTGGACTACTGCTACAATGATAGTTCTATCAGGAGCTGCAGTAATTGAGTTGATCACATCAAATTGTCCCCATTTCGCACATTGCTTGGCGCCACGACACTAAATCAGTATCCTGTTGATGTGGGGCAGACTGCTACAGGGACCCTTGTCAATTCAGCTCCTTGGCCCTGTCGACCCGCATCTCTACAGTACCCTTGAACCACTTAACACGCTTCAAGGTGTACTTACTATCTAGACGCGACTCCATCGCGTCGCTGCCCACCTCAACGGAACGTATCTCCAAAATTTACATTTACGCAAGTAGTGAGCAATCATAACCGAAACCGACGTCTTGTACTTACATGTGCAGATAAATCTTGGATTACACATAACTGGCATAGTCTGTTGAAATACAACTCGACACAACATGGCGAACGAAGAGATTAAAAATGAGCTGAACGAACTGTTTGGCTCGGGAGACAAGCCCCTCGATCACAATATCCTGATCGAGCTGCTGTCCATCATGCAGCTTCACTCCCTGACGCCCCAGGACTTGTTCTTCAAATGGGAATCCTACTGCATAAAAATGGACATGGACGAGTTGAAGCTGTCTGTCGCGTCGCTGTCCGCCTTAAAACAGGACCTGCTAGATGCCCTGGAGCGGAACAGCAGGACTCACCATGCTCACATCAAGACAGAGAAGCGTGTAGGCGCTGCACCTCGCGCCGCCGTAAAAGGAGGCGGCGATGTCTTCGGAATGTGTGTTTCCCTTCAACACTCCGCTCCTACTGCATGCACCTGCTAACGTGCGTGTAGGATAGAGGGAATGGTGCCAAGAACACCGGGCACGGGGCGACTGAGCAAGAATGCCACAAAAAAAAGGAACGCGCCCGAGACACCCTCCGTATCGAGGATCAAGGGTAGTGCACCGAATAGCTCGCCCGATTACAAGAGCCCTTTACGGCTCGAAAACCAGTTCGAATCCACGAGCGCAATGGCGTGAGTCGTTCGCCCCTTCGTCTCACTCCATGAGCCTCTCTGACCCCCTTTACAGGGCACTGTCCTTCAACGAACGACAGGGCGCAGGCGACATTATAGAAATCCTAAACGGCCACCTAAAGGCCTTTGAGGCCCCTGTAGCCCCCTACGGGGAATCACGGGTCAAGCTAACGGCTAACTCGGACCAGAAGAAGCTGAACTACAAGACACTCTCCATGAAGTCATCAGAGGCATCCGAGATCCTCGATGATCGGATAGATGAGTTCATGATACTTGTGCAGGAACATTACAAAATAGATGACGAAGAATTTGGCAGCGCCGCTAGCCAGAGCACTACGGACATCGTTGCCGTCGGCCGCATAGCGTCCGACTACGTAGCGTCCGATTCCCATAAGCTTAACACTCACTCCCTGGTATTAGAGACCTCGCGGCGGACAGGGAACGGCCAGAGGGTCCGTCTGAATGTTGAGAAACTGAAGGGTTCCTACCAATTCTTCCCCGGCCAGATAGTCGCGTTTAGGGGTATCAACTCTTCAGGCCGTGAGTTCATGATCAGCGAAGTATTGGATATGCCTCTTCTAGACAGCGCCGCGTCGACTCCAGCGGCCATAGAAGCGCATAGAGCAAGGCTCCGCGGAGGGCCCGACGCGATGGATTCCGATGACGACCCGAGCCCGCTGAACATCCTGTTTGCTTCTGGCCCATACTCGCCCGACGATAACCTGGATTTCGAGCCGCTACACGCCCTTTGCAGTCAAGCGGCCGACACTTACGCAGATGTGCTAGTGTTGGCAGGGCCATTCATCGACGCCGACCATCCACTCATCGCCACTGGCGACTTTGACCTGCCAGAGGAAGCCCTGGCCGAGCCCGATACGGCAAACATGGTCACCGTATTCAAATACATGATCTCCCCAGCCCTGAACCGACTCGCAGTGGCAAACCCTCACATAACCATCCTACTCATACCCTCTGTCAGGGACGTGATCGCCAAGCACGTCTCTTGGCCCCAAGAGCCCTTTTCCCGGCGCGATCTGGGCTTAAACAGCAAGGCCATCAAGGTCCTCGGTAACCCGATGACCTTCTCGATAAACGAGATGATCATGGGCATCTCGTCGCAGGACGTGCTGTGGGACCTGCGGCACGGCGAGTTCGTGGGCCCTAAGCCGAGCGAACCGCACATGTTGCAGAGGCTCTCACGCTACTTGATCGAGCAGCGACACTTCTACCCTGTCTTCCCCCCTCTCGACCGGTCGAAGTTCCCTAAGACGGGCACCGCCGAGGGCGTTCCCGTCGGCCCATCGCTGGACACGAGCTATTTGAAACTCGGAGAGATGATGATCCACAAACCCGATGTCGTGATTACGCCTAGTGCATTGCCGCCTTTTGCGAGGGTTAGTCTAGTCCCATGTCGAAACATCCCCAAGTCCTCCCTTTGCTGCTTTCTAGTCGCATTCATCTTTCCCCTTTTTGCTTTTATGGGACACCCAACTCACTCTCGGCTATAGGTTATCGAAAGCGTAGTGGTGATCAACCCGGGCTCCCTCTCCAAGAGAAGAGGCGCTGGCACTTATGCTCGCATGACCCTCTACCCACCAACTGTTACAGAGGAGGAGGCCACTTCTGGCTCCATGGTCTCACACAAGGTGTTCGAGAGGGCAAGGGTGGAGATTACGAAGATATAATATTTTGCTCCTTCTACAGCGAACTCTCGGGCTGTCATTGTATGGATAGTGTACGGGAGGTATCACACGTTCTGATATGGTTGAACGGCCCACGTACGATAGATAAGAAGACATCGACCGGCGGGTATGAGAGACTTGACGCACGCATATTTGTATCTTACGTTGTACAAACCAATCCATCGCTATTACACTTACACTTTTCTTGTAGCGTTATCGTGCCGTGTTGAGGCCCCATATTCAAGCGCGGGACTACCTGGTTGAATCCACTCTGCGTCTCTTGTCCCCTTCATACCGACCAGCGTCCCTCGAGGAGTCGCGTTTCCGCCTGCTGCTGTCGTATTCTCTATCGCCCCTCCTCGGAGACCTTGACCTTGACCTTGAGCGTTGCCTCCGCCTATCGTATCCCTCGTCACGCGGTCTGTAACTATCTCGGTCTCGATCTCGATCGCGACTACGGTCCCGGTCCCGGTCCCGGTCTCGAAACCGATCGTCATCTCTGCTGCGATCGTCGCGCTTATCAGAAGAGACCCTCTTGCGCTCACCAAGCGGCATGGCATTCGCGCCGCCAGGGCCCGAGCCCGAGCCCGACCTCTCGTCGCGGTAGCGATCCGACTTGAACCTGTCGTCGACGTTGTTACTCCTGTCGAAGAAGTTGCCGTCCCCCCTGCCGGGCCTCGTGTCGCGGAACTCGCCCCAGCGGCCCGTGTCCTCGGACTTGAGGTCTCTGTACTTGCTCGCGCCCTTCCTGCCGAGCTTGGTCATGTCGCGCATCTGGAGCGCCTTGGGGAGGAGCTCGCGGTTCCTGACGTCGTCGGCGAAGCGGGCGCCCATGATGTCGCGCTTGGCGAGGGAGCCGGCGACCTCGTCGTCCTGGAAGAAGGCGCCCTTGTGGAAGTACTTCTGCATGTACGTCATCTTGCCCTTGGCCTCCTTCTCCTCCCTCTGCCGTGCCAGGCGGGCGTCGTCCTCGGCCCGGCGCTCCTCGGCGGTGAGGTTGCGCCTGCGCTCCGTCTCGGCGCGCTCGCGCTCGCGCTCCTCGATGGCCTCGCGCTCGCGCTTGATGCGCTGAAGCTCGCGCAGCTTCCACGCCGCGTACTCGGCCTCGGGGTCCGCGTCGTCTTCGGTGTCGACGTCCTCGTCCGCGTCGACGAGGTCGTCCCAGTGCTTCTTCCCCGCCGCGCGCGCCGCCGCGTCCTTGCGCATCTGCTCCTCCACCAGCTCGTCCATTGCCGCCTTCTTGCGCGCCTCCTCTTCCTCGGCCAGCCACCGCGCCTCCTCCTCCCCCTCGTTCCGGGCCGCCTCGGCGCCTCGCGTGTTCGCCGCGCTGCCGCCGCGCTGGCTCTTGGGTATGAATTTCGGCTTCAGCATCAGCCGCCGCGGCGCTTCCTCCTCGCTGCTGCTCTCCTCTTCCTCGTCATCCTCATCGCCCTCCTCGTCTTGGTCGTCGTCGTCATCGGCTTCGCTCTCTTCCGTCACGAACCCCGCCTCGGCGGCCAAGCGCGCCGCCTGCTCGGCAGCTTTCCACCTCGCCTCCGCGTCCTGGCCCTGCCGTTGCCGCTCGCCGAGGTCGAGCTTGCCGAGATTGCTGCTGATGATCTTGCCGGCGCTGGGTACCTTGGGCGGGGGCGCGATCTTGCGTTCGGGCTTGGGCGCCTCGGCCTCGGCTTCGCTCGCTTCCGAGTCGGATTCGGAGGATGATGATGATGCGCCGGTGGGTTTGCCGGCCCTGTGGCGGGAGGGCCGGGCCGGGTTGGCGGTCATCCGCTTAGGCGGAGGCATGACGGGCACCAGTTATATGTGCGGAAGGAGGAAACGAGATTGTCAGAGCGGCGAGCTTTATTGCGTGTTCCTGCAGCTACAATGAAGGGGTAAGGCTGTGGACCAGTGTTATATGCCTTTTAGGAAGAATCAGAGATACGTCCCGTGTATTTGAAGCTTCTGGATGCAACATCCACGATATGAATTGTGAAGTGGTAGAATATGTTTCAAGGTAGCTTTACAGTATCTGCAATGCTGTAATTCGTCTTCCATCTACTGCTGTACTGCTGTACACTTTTACACAGTATGCATCCAACAGCCTACTGGAATCTGTGACATGACAGAAGAGCCCACTGTCAAGGCTGTACTGGGTTGGATTTGGTTAAAAGCCGTATTCTGTGCCTTGCCCGGTTTTGGTTAGCGCTACCGTATTTGCATATGCCAACCCAGAACAGAATTACTGTGTATGGTATCACAAACCACGAAATTTGGTAAATTCCATCCTGGCCTGGCTGGGAGTCGTAATTACTCCAAGAAACTTTCGGTGATGAGCAATACGGCATCACGATGATGTGATTTAATGGCTGGCCGTAGTAGTAGCCGCTCAATCTGGGAACCTAGAAACGCCGTCCGAACGCCAAGTACAAAAACCCACTCTCATCCATGACTGTTGGGAAAGGGAAAAAAATAATAACTCTGACGAAGTGGCGAATCACTATAATATGCCATCAAAGTCATCCTCAAGCATTGCTGATTCCGAGGCAGACTCTACCGGCACTTTGACTGCGCCGTCGGCATGGCTTGTGCGTTCCTCAACACCGCCCATCCCTGCGTCGAGCCCTGACTCATCTGAGCTTTCCTCGTCCTGGTCCATTGTTACTTTAATGCCCGACTTGGTCGAGGGTATCTGCTGGTTGACCTCCTCCCACATTTTGGCCCTGCTTTGAATCATCCTTGACTGGTTTTTACTGATTGAGACCTTCTTTTCCGTTCGTTCCATGACAGCAAACGCCCGGTCCTGTGCCTTTTCCTGTCGCTTTCTAGCTTTGCTGCTCAAAGCTCTGCCCTTCTTTTGTTTCTTAGTGACACCTGCGCTGTGATGTATCGACAAAACAGAGGGGCGGTGGTCGACCGATTCTGGTGGCGGGCGGACATTTTTGAGAGACTTGTCGGTGTCGATGCTGGGAGAAGTAGCCCGTCTTGCCGAGCGCGAATGTATCGAAGGGGCTATTAGAGATGATTGTTAGTCCAAGGTGGAAGAAAAACAGCGCCAGTGAATAACCACATGCTCCGATTTGTCTGTGTCTGGGGTCGGTACCTTTCTTCTTCTTTGATAACGTCGTGCCCTTTCCCATTTTGAGCGCAATATCAAGAAACGATATGTTTTAGATTTGCGAGCTGTCTATCTAATTCCGGAGCTGTCAAAAGATGTATGAACCGTATGGACGGAGCAGTGAAAGCTTCTTGATGTGGTAATTTTGAGGTTTTCCCTTTCAGGTTCGAGTTTCAATTCTTTTGCCCCGCCAGCTGTTGGTACTTGGACGGACATGGAATTGTCGTCCTTACTTGTAAACCTTAGATAGTGGGGTTGACTGGATATGGTAGGATTTCCAGTCACAACTGTAACAACATTCAACGGCACCGTACTGCTGTACCTGCAAAAATAGACCTAATAGGATTAGTGTCTGATTTAATAATGCGACGGGCTATCCACCTGGGCGGTACCTAACTGTGTACAGCAGTACAACAGGACCCTGATCTAACCTTCTGCGACAGGTGGGCTGGGCTGTTTTGTGGCCACTAGCAAAAGGTCATATGAACTTCACTCTGGCATTGATCTTTTAATAACCACTTGACTATCTAACAAACCCGTCTTTCAATATCCCCAGCCAGCAAGCCTACCAGGTATGAGTCTGAATATTACAATGCGCCCTCCTTGACCTCTGCTTGTCAGCGGACAAAACTTATCCACCTTATTCCGCAACTGAAATGGCCATGTTTGCTGTCAATCACAGACGACCACGAATCTGCTCGACAATTCAACTGCTAAGACCGTCCGTCATCGCAACATCATCGTCAGCTTTCTGTTGCCGCGTATATCTCCGTTGAATACAACAGAATGCGCTCTCATCCTTCCGAGAGGCTGTCCAACCGCCAGGGAATGTATAGCTACTCCTCTCTCGACTCGGAAAGTAGCAGCTTATGGGATCGTTTGTGGGAACCGAGTGTTGTTCTTCCTCTCGGTCTTGTGCTTTTCACTGTCTTCTACCAGTCTCTACATTCCACCTCGCAGCTGTCCCATGTGAGACATCCAGGGGAGCTGCTTTGGGACTTAGTTATCACCGTTACTCCTGCGAGACTCTTATATGCCCTAGATCGCTGGCTCAATCCGCCCGCCTTCCCTCTTCCAAAGGACATTTCGTCTCCGCAACCGACATCCCACGCCGCAAAAAGCGAGTTACTCCGCCGGGTAGTTGGAATAGACCGATCTGGTAGCATCATGAACGCCGTCGCGCTTGCAGGGAAAAAGGGAATATCATCGCTGTCACAGGCTGCGCTTCCAATGGCCAAGCGCACGAACGATAACCCCCCTGGCCTGGGCAACTCCGACAACTCTTGCTTTCAAAACAGCATCCTTCAGGGCCTCAGTTCCTTAAAATCCTTCGCCACCTACCTCGCAGACGCGCTCGACGATGGAAAGCTTCAAGGAAGAATAAGCGAAACAAGCTCGACTGCAACACTCTTGGACTTGCTCAAGAGGCTTGCGGATTCGCAGAACAACGGCGCCACCTTGTGGACACCGGCAAAGCTGAAGTCGCTTGATACGTGGCAGCAGCAAGATGCACAAGAGTATTACTCCAAGATACTGGACGAAATCGATAAGGAGGTTCGAGCAACTGCACAACCCCTATGCCGCTCACCTGGCTTAGAGGCTGCTGTACTTCATGACGACACTGCAGAAAGTCAGCACAGTGACGACAGTGGATATCAGTCATTGGCAACCAACTCTAAGCCTACGAGCGAGCGGAGATACCCGAGGAACCCACTGGAGGGACTTGTTGCTCAACGGGTTGCCTGTGTGCAATGTGGACACTTTGAGGGTCTCTCCATGATACCCTTTAACTGTGTTACCCTCAGTCTTAGAGTCGGTCAAGGCGACCGTGATCTTTATGAAAGACTAGACGCCTTTACCTCTTTAGAGAGAATTGGAGGCGTGGAGTGCGCCAAGTGCACCTTGGTTAAGGCTGAGCGGCTCTTGGGCCTCATTGTGAAGCAAAGCAGGGAAGCTGGTCTGCCTCAAGAGAGCTTAAAAGAACCTTTGGCACGCTTAGCAGCTGTCAGAACCGCACTTGAAGAAGAGAACTTCGACGAGCAGACACTCCTGAACAAGTGCAAAATCTCCAAACCTAACCGGGTGTCTACTACGAAAACGAAACAAATGGTCATCGGCCGGGCACCTTTGAATCTGGCCATACACCTGAACCGTTCTGTATTCGACGAGAATACAGGCATTATGTACAAAAATCCTGCTGCTGTCCGGTTTCCGAGCATTCTGGACCTTGGGGCATGGTGTCTGGGAAGTCGAAGTGTGGAAGACGATGTTAACCCGGATCCAGCGCAGTCTGATGAAGAATCCTGGAGCGCGAGCCCTACCAGTTCTATGATAGCAGGGGGTCTTACATCGTCCAAACTCAGCGGCCCCATATACGAACTACGGGCGGTCGTCACACATCAAGGCCGCCACGAGAATGGTCACTACATCTGCTACCGGAAACATCCCTTCGAGGAGGCCATGTCAGCAAAAGCCGAGGGTGACGAACAACATTCTGAATGCGAGAATACGGAAAGGCCCCAAAAGTGGTGGCGTCTCAGCGACGAGTCCGTGGTGGAAGTCAGCGAAGAGTCTGTTTTAGCCCAAGGTGGCGTTTTCATGCTCTTTTATGAGCGCGTGGATCCCAGTTCGGTCATTCTATCAAATGACCTGGATGATGAGGTGCCTGCTCTGGATTTCTCGAGCGCCTCCTCTTCGTCGTTGTCATCGGCCACATATGTCGAACCTGAAAATTATACGAACACTGATATGCCCGGCGATGGCAGCCAAGATGTTTGGGACGGTCAAAGAGCGGAGGAGAGGGTAATTCAACAGGACGACGAACTGGCAGACTTTGTACCATGCCGCGTTTCCAACTCATCCAGTCTTCTGCCTCTACTTAAGGAGGGCGAAGACATTGAGTCTACAATACCTCTACGTTGGCCTAATAGCTGAGCGGGGCTTTCCGCTCTCGTGGACGGTGCGAAGCATCCAGGCGTATATTAACTTGTGTAGCATTTGCATAGCATTAGCGTGGGGCCAAGGTGTTGGGCACGGTAACGGCAGGCAGTTGAATTACTGCATAAAGCGTATCGGTTTCGATATTTTTTTACTTCACCGGGCTTACCACAAAACAGGTTCATTAATAGAATTTGATTCACTCTTATAGGCCATGTAGATGCGGGTATCTTCTGACAAACACATGGTCTTACGGAAGACAACTCTCTCAGAAGACTCATGTAAACGCCGTGACACTTGAACTTATGAGATTTGGCGACCGGGCTTATTGTGGGACAAGGCGGACTGGTGCTCTGAAAGGAGTTTGGACTTTCCCACACTTCTTTGGGCGCCTGTAGCATGTGCCATGCTTGTATAAGTGACAGCTCTACCGAGACATGACGAGTACTGGCACTCTGGCGTTGTATTATCATTGAAGCATTAACATGTGGCTCCTGATGGCAAGTTGACTGTTCTCGCCCACGACGGGGCACATCGTCGCACAATAACTCACCAAGCCCGTAATCTCTCGGCGAAGAACTGCATGATGGGAAGCATCTCCTCGCGGTTCTTGGGCATGCCGTCGTCGTACTTTCGCCATTTCACCTCGCGGACGTCGACGAACTCTGTCCTCAGGGTCTCCAGCGCGTCACTGTCGACGGTTTCGCTGTTCCGCCCGTAGCAGATGAGGACCGGCGTCCGGGACTTTTCCCTAGCGCTCTGTGTGGGGACCATGCTCGTAGGCAGCTGTCCGCCGATGGAAACGGCGCCCTTGAACGTAATTTGAGTGCCCGGGGCCGTGTCCCCTTCAGTAACGTCGACCACCCTCTCGGCGGCGGCCCTCAGGCGCGAAGAGAGGCCGAGGGCGAGGGAGCCGCCCTGGCCGAAGCCGAAGAGGAGGATGTCGGCGGGCTCCCAGCCGCAGGCGCCGACAAGGGTCTCCCTGACGAGCTTCCCGAGCACGAGCTGCTCGGCGCGGGAGAAGCCCGGGTCCGGGTCGAGCTCGCCGGTCGTCGGGGCTATCGTCAGGTCGTCGCCCCAGTGGAAGTTCCTCACCCCGGACCCGGAACCGGACTCGGAATCGGGCAGACCCAGAAGAGCCGGGGGCAGTGGTGAGACGCCGCGGACGGAGAGGGCGAGGACGCCCGGTAGGTTCAGGTTCTTGGCCAAGGTGGCGAAGGACGTTTCCGAGTCCCCCAGACCGTGGAATAGGATCAGTATGGAGGTCGTTGTCTCTGGGATCTCTGGGTAGACGAGGGACACGTGAAGCGAGGGTTTCAAGTGCTCAAAGTCTTCTGGTTTAGGAATCCTGGTCGGCATCGTAGAGATTCTTTACAATCTTGGCGGCAATTTTTTAACAGAATTGAACAATGTAATATAGACTTTACATACAGAACTCTGTTTAAGTAAGAATCAATGAAGTGAAAGTTATATATCACATTTTTATTGTGTAGATGGTGTAAGTTTGAAGACTTGATATCATCAACTCGGATGTTGTAGAAGCGTGGGCGAGTGGGCCTACCCGGTAGAGTACTTTCTGATTACTGCATTGCACCCACTACTGCTGTACAATGCGACTGCTGAATTCACTGTCTGTTTGGGAGATTCTCCCACTCCATCCCACGCAACCCGCGGCTCATTGCCAACGGTTTCAAGCCATTCCGCCTCTATTCAGCAACGCCTCGCAACACCAGGAAACCCTCTATCACCTGGGCTCTAGTCTACTCATAAGTCAATTGGCGATTACCCGGCAACGACCTCCCAGCCACGCAGACCAAATGCGATAGGTAATGAGAGCGCCGACAAACAACACCTATCTCGATCCCGTCCCGAACTCCGAGGCCGAATGCATCGCCGGCGCAACCATGTCCAACAGGTTTGGCGGGTCATACCGCAATGGTGGTAACTACGGGAGGCAAGATGATGGCGATGACGATTTCCTTTCTGGTTCCCAGCAGCTGGGCTCTCGACGCCCGCTTCTAGATTCCGGGCGCCTCCCTTCGTCCCACTCATCGACGAGACGGCCGCGAGGTGACGAAACGATTGCCGAACGTCAGATCACTCAGGTCCTCGAGCACATCAAGACGGAATGGCCTGCCATGGTTCAAGACGACTGTATACCGGTCCAGCTCGCACTGCAGCTACTCGACAACAGCTCGGTAGGCAGAGCTCACGAATACCCCAACTTCAAGAAGACGCACCAGTATCTCCAGGACTCGCTCAAGGCCATTGTCCACGAGCATCACCAAGGCTTCAACAGCTCCATAGGCACCTTCCATAAAATCCAAGGCAGCATACAGGCATCGCAGAAACGTGTCCGGGCGCTGAAGGAGTCCCTGGCTGCTTCTAAGAGCAGCCTGTGCACGTCGGATCCCGACCTCAAGAAGCTGTACAAGTCGTCACAGATGTATGACCAAGTCCTGCAGACATTGAACGAGCTGGAGGACCTTCGGACTGTCCCCGACCAGCTCGAAGCCAGGATCTCGGAGAAGCGCTTCTTAACCGCCGTCGAGGTCCTACAGAATGCATTGCGCAAGCTACGGAAGCCCGAGCTGGGCGATATCGGCGCTTTGTCAGATCTCCGGAGTTACTTGGCAAACCAGGAGACGGCCTTGACAGACATTCTAGTGGAGGAGCTGCACGAGCATCTCTATCTGAAATCCCCCTATTGCCAGGAGCGTTGGCAGGCTCTGGCCAAAAGCCAAGGCGCCCACAGCCAGAGCCACGGCGACTCGGCTTCCATCACTCCTTTCCACTTCATACTCGACACTCTGGATCTGGAGCGTCCCGTGACCGAAGATCCTTCTAAGAATCCGGAGGCAGATACATCTTGGTACATCGCTCTTCTCGCTGAGTCGCTGAACAAGCTTGGGAGACTGGAGAATGCTGTAGATACGCTGAACCAGCGTCTCCCAGTCGAGCTCTTTTCCGTCGTCAATGAGACTATCAATGATGTGGATCAGAGACATCCCAGCTCCCTTCGAGGTGGATCCAGCAACGCGCAAGGGCTCCATATATATAGCGCCCGGGAGACGCAGATGCGTGCAGATGTCATTTACGACCTACTCTGGACGTTATACGGCAAGTTCGAAGCCATTGCCGAAGGGCATCGCGTGTTGCACGAGGCCGTGAAAGCCCTTGCGCGCCGGGAGGGCCTCGGGAACAACTCTCCTCTTCTCGGAAGTTTCAAGGAACTATGGAATCTCTACCAGAACGAGATACGCTCGCTCTTACATAACTACGTGACGACAGACGCTGATATATACCACTCTTCGTCAACACGACACGGCATGGCTTTGAATGGGAGTAAGGACCCGAGGGAGAGCCTCTTCAAATTCTCCGAAGCCGACCAGAAGTCTACCGATATGGCGACCGAATATGAAGCGTTGAACAGTATCATACAAAGCGCTGTCCCCGGCCTTACATCCAACGCCGGAAAAGCCCAAGCGTTGGATAAGAAGGCATCTCTGATCGGGAAGGAATCCCGCAAGAGCACTGTAGGCGGAACGCTAGACCGCAGGAGCACGCCAGAGTCGTATAAGTCCCTTGTAGAGCCCAGCGTATTCAATATGAGCCTGCTCCTACCCCCAACGCTAGTCTTTATCCAGAGGCTGAAGGCTATTGTGCCCCCCGGCTCCGACCTGGCCGCCAGCGCGCTGACGTCTTTCCTCGATAACTTCTTGGTCAACGTCTTTCAGCCCCAGTTGGACGAGACGCTCGGCAAGCTCAGCGATAGTGTGCTGGGCGAAGTGGACTCGTTCCAGCAAGATCCCAGCTGGCGTCTGGTTGCTCGACGACCTGTTTTCAAGGGAACAACTGCCTTCTTTGCCGTCGTCACGGCCTTCTGCCGGATGCTCGGCACCATTCCCCATGACCAGGCCCTCAGCACTCTCATAGTGTCACAAATGCTGCGTTACTATGAGAGGTGTTCTACATGGTTCAGGTCGCTAGTTGCCAAGGCTCAGGATACCACATCCCAATCGCTGCGGTTCTCGGCGGAGCTAGCCACTACAGAGGGCGAGATCCAAGAGACCATTCAGAAGCTCTGGATCTCGGAGACTCTCGATCGCGATCTTATAGAAAAGGAAGCTGGGCTACTCATCATGCGTACTAACGAACACGCACTCGACCCCAGCGACGTGATTCAGGATCGAGACGTAGTATCGTCCCTCTGTCTTCTCTACACGAGCATGAAGTGGCTCTCGACCAAGATCGCCGGCTTGCGGCATATCACCCATCACAATACAGATTCGTCCCAGGCCACGATGCCGAAAGACCAGAACCGACGATGGACTCTATTGAACGATCCGAGCAAGGCCAACGGAGAGCAACAGGGTCCGGTATATCTTCCCATGACCCAGGATACCGTTCAGTAAGCCACATAGCCTCCCCTTACGACGACGGCAACGACAGCTAACCCGCGTCTCTGCAGATCCTTTGACCGGATTCTCTCTTCCTACGAGGAATTGGCCGGCACGGTGCTCCTCACACTACACATGGAGATTCGTTGCCGCATCATCCAGTCTCTAAGCGTGGCGTTGTCGCCCCAGACGGCGCCTTATGTCCTTGACGATCGTGAGATCAAAGAGCCCGACCCGCAGATTCTGTCGTTAAATGCCGAGCTTATTGCTTACGACGAGACGGTGGTGCGGTTCCTCCGACAGCGAGAAATCGCCTTTGTCAGGACAGGCCTCGGCTTGCTCATGAATTCATATCTCGTCTCCAATGCGTTGTCAACGCAGCCCATGAACATGCGCGGCTGCGAGCGCATGCAGCTCAACATCTTGGTCCTCCAGCAGAACCTTAAGAACATCGAGGCCGGCGTGGACCTCGCCCGAGCCTCCAATTACTACGGCCTATTCGAGGCCGGTCCAGACACCATCGTGGAGAGGGCGAAGCTGATCAAGGAACGAGAGGCTAGCGAGACTCCGATTGCCGAGGCCGAGAGGTTCAATTTTGATGAGCTCAAGGCGCTCGTCGAGCTGTGCTATAGCGTCCAGATGGCCGATCCTGAGAGAGGGGTCAACACGGCGGCCAGGAGACAGATGGGGGAAAAGATACAGGCTCTGAGCGAGTACATGTGGCAGACGTAGGTAGGTAGGTAGGCGTGTACGTTTTGTTGGCTTGTTATGTTTGTTTGTTCTTTTTAGCGGGTGTGATTTGGGGATGAATCTAGAGGTATTATTTGAATGTTTTATACACCACTTTGGTCGATCTGATGATTGGATCTTGTGAAGTAGATGACATGTCATGCCTTATCTTGCGTATCTTTTCGTAAATGGGTGAGGTTTAAAGTGAAACTTAGCATCATAGAGGTATATATATGCGCTTACAAGTCCTAGATATTTCAGGGGTGGTGGTAAGAGAGGCAAGTTCGGGTCCCGAGGGCCGAGGCAAATACTGTACCTCCTCGTTGGTAGGCTGGGTGATCCGGGTGATCCGGAGACTTGGATGGGTTTTGTCTTGTAGGCTTCGACAGCACAGCAAACAAGAACGGACTATCCCCCCTATATCTCCCATAAGACAGCAAACAAGGCCTAGGAAGGCAAAATATTCTTTCCATCTTGTACACTCAACCCCGGCTATTATTTCTCAAGCTGGAAAAGGGGCTCGGGTCCTCTTCCCTACGCTCTTGCCCATCCACTGCTGTATCGGCGTTGGTTTTTCATGGTGGGTTATCCTGGTTAAACCTATATTACCTGGTACAACCAGAAGATAGCGTTTCATCATGGAGCCTCTCTATCTGTCCATGACGCCGACATGGCACATTGATGTCTATCCCGCCCATCGCCTACGACAACCCCAAGATAAGCAAGCCATCAACCAGGGCGAGACCGTCATTATCACTGGTGGGGTAAGTGGAATTCGTCGGTTTGTCGTCCCCTTCCATCACCCGCCCCTCAGTTAATTATCTTTCGTATTAGGGCTCGGGCATCGACCGGGAAATCGCAATAATTCACGACGGCCGGCGCCAAGGCATCTATCTCGTGCTTTGTCGTGCCGCAAAGCAAGCAAATACGACTCTAGACAGATAGATAGCATAGCACAGCCAAGGCCGTTTTTCCGATGAGGAAGTCCAAGTGTCGCAAATTTGACGGGCCGTGAAAGAAAGATTGCGGACGCGGTAAGGTTAGATACTTACCTTCAAATGTTTTCCTGATTCATTCTATTAAGGCTGGATATCTATCTATCTTACTGCATCGGCCCCTGCGGCAAAAGGCGGATGTCGATGACTAGACTACTGGCTGGCAGGCATATGAGGTGAGGTTGAGGCAGACACACACACTCTCCCTCCTGGTGCTGTATTTTCTACGCTCGGAAAGTTCGTTTCTTTTTTTTTTTTTTTGGGTTTTTGAGGCGCTGAACATACATACATATATGTATGTTTTTTTCCACTTATAGGCCAGTCGATGTGAATAGTTAACCGTCCTCCTATTTAGGTCAGCCAAACAAACACCGTCCTAGGAGCCCAAGGCAGCGGACTAGCAACGCCCAACGCCCTCATGCTCACCTCGCTTTGGCGGCGGGGTTTATCGTCTTCCCGTGGGATTGTCTGGCTATCTACTTAGTCTCCAAGATGGGCTCTCGCGAAAATGGAGTTTTCCTCGCCGGCCGAGAACCCGGCCCACGGGCGTGGTGGACACGGATATTTATTTTCCGCAAGTTCGGGCGCTACGTAGCCCGATATGGGATACAGATACGTTTTTTGCGTGTAGGTTAGGAAATTTAGAGTGAGTGGAGAGACTGGTGAGTAGGTTAAACGATTCACAAAACCAAAACTCCCCGCCGGGTCTGGCTCACTGCCCCCGAAGACAGGTTATCTCACCGGTTCGGGCGAACTGGGACGTTGGGAGGAGCTGAAGGGGATGGAGGAGAAAGATAAGATACTTCGCGAAGGGGAATGAATGAGCCTGACGTTTTAATCAACCATCTGGGTTGGCTGTTTCTGTAAAAAGGGCTTGTGTGCAAGGGCTTGGAAGTGTGAATAGCTTCAGATTGTATAATAATCTACTATGGCGTCAAAGGGTCCATGAGGTTATTCTCCACTAAGTGTAATTACATGGAATCCCGCGTCCTTATGTAGACCTCGGTTTCCATAGCCACACCCTTGGGGTGTGTCCCTGTTTCCTAATTCATCTTCGGAGTCTTCGGAGGTCTGTGTTTCGTGTTGGCGCGCGTGCATGCCCTCAGAGCCGCCGCGAGCCAATCCTTCGGAGTGAGGTTATCACCACTGCAGTTGGAGGTGTTGGTTGGCCACGGTGTGTGGTTGAGAGTCTTGGCGACCCACACCGTGTGACAGTTTCCTTATATGCGGTCTGCTGCTTGAAAATTGGTGGGGGTGCTCTTTTTTTTTTTTTTTTTTTTCTCATTACACGCATGGAGCCCTAGGGGCTATGGCGTGGTACCTAAGCTAAAGCTACGTACGTAGGAATTCTTCTAATAATACATTTTCCCTTTCCGTATAATCTTCGTCTGGTTTTTGCTACATTTGTCTCATCTTTCTTGCTTTCATAGTTCTGAATTATTGGAAAGTGTCCATTCTCTTGTGCATATCTCGGTTGCTTGGAGGAAATCCAGGAGGGTTTCCTTTCCTTGGGTCGTACCGAAAAGCACCTGTAGAGAGAGCGGGCAACGTTTCTCAATCTCTTTTCTCATCGTTATTCTTTCTTGACTGTACCTTTTGCAGGTGTGGGGGTGCTCTATCTGCTGGTGTTTTTTTGTTTTTTGTGTAGCTGGGGAGTTTGTTTGTATATGTGATGTGGAGAAAAAAGCTGAAAGCTGATAAAACCATCGATCGATTCGACATCCCTCGAGTCATTTTGGTATTTTATTCCATGGTTCTCACGTCTCTACTAAGTCGAGAATACGGGATTGTAAACCAAGATGAAACCCCCGAGTCGAATGTGCAAGGCGGACGCTGATAACCCTGTAGTTTTGAAAGGGGCCCTTTCCCCTGTCTATCGGCTATGGATTTTCGGGCGTCAGTTTCCAAGAAAAACAAGAAGATACCTGTGGTTGATAGACCGGTCTGGGAGCCTACAGGGAATAATTTTGCCTGTCCTCAAGACAAAACCAGATATACCTCTGCCTCTTTACTCCTCTCGTCAACATTGGTGTATCTATTAAGTATTTACAGACTGCAGTCAAGTGTCCTTCTATCACTTCGGCACAGGATGCGAAGGGGTCTGACTAGGCCTGCTAGATTTAAAATCTGAATAATATTGAGACCGTGAGATAAAGGGGCTCAGGTGTATATAGACATCTCCAGTTTAGCACCGGTGCCTGGAGAGTTCAACTCCTTACGCACGCCGTGTTTATCCAAGGCATAAGAAATTGATTGGTTTTTATCTAATATTCTCCATACCTTGGTAATTAATGTGCTCCCTCTCAGGTAATTTAACTGATTGTATCATATAGACGGCGTCGGCTGTGTTGTATTTGAATATTTGTACGGTTCTAATCCTTAAAATCACACTGAATTATATGAGACTCATTTCCTTAGCCTAGAATAATGAAGGCTGGATAGTTAAATTAAAATAGCTGGTTCTAACAGGTCCCTTTCTAGGGGAACCATTTTGAGAATAGGGGTGTTGACCAGGGAAGTTAACATGTTCTATGAACTTGAAAAAGTTGTGTCGGTTCTGTAGATAGGTAGCCTAGGTTTGTATCTGGGGCCTTTCTTGGTCCATACTGTAGCAGAAAGAAAGACGTTTTAGAATACCGGGCCTGACCATTACTCCTCCTGTTGAAAAGAATACAATATATTACCAGAGCTGGCCTTATCAGTCTCCAACACTATCTCAGAAGGGTTCATCTTTCTGTTGTTGCTGGTCAACAAACATGCCTAAAGCTTCTCCTAGTCAAGAAATGTAGACACGCACACAGGCACCTATTTTTGGCAATGTACAGGTGCATGGGCAGTCTTTGGACAAGACATCTTTCACCACCCCGGGTAGAAAAGCACAGAGTGGGTAGCAACTTGAATCTATGTACACATTGTCGGAAGCTGATTTCTTTTCTCGGCAGTGAAAATTTCTTTGCTTTGCAGTCTAGGTTAGGTTAGATACTTGTTCAGATTGAATGAGGGGTGGCATTGGCAAGGTACTGACTGACGCAAGGTACTGACTGACCTGCCAGCTTCGATCCCATTGAAGACAATAGACAGTTAAGTAAGTATAGTATGTATGTAGCTTGTGGCAGGCATGTACCTGTACATGAAAAGAGGCCCTGCTACCTGCATTGACACAATAGTACATAGGCACAGAGCAGTGTCTGTGTACTTACTGTACTTATCTGGTAAGCTCTAACAGTTGAACCCGTAATTTACCTAGATGCCTTAAGTAGGTACCCAAGTCCGTAGTTCTCTGAATCACGTGGGTCCTCCCTCCGGCCAATGAATGGTAGACTAGTGCCGGAACCTCTCAATGCAGGCCGTCCTAATGAGGCAATCAGTAGCCCGCTAAGACACCGAAAATTCCCGCCTAAGGCACCGAAGAGCCCCCCGAAACTTTTTCCCAATTGAGTGTCAAGATCGGCATATGTGCCCCACTTCGGCCCGGTTTTTGCCACTACACCCCTCCGCAAGTCCGACCTCCAAAGTCCGAAAATTCCGGCCGGAGCTAGAAATTGAAGCGCCGGCTCGTGAACTTTGCACATCACGTGCTTTGGTGGACGTCTACGCTTCTCACATGTCACGATAATGAAGTCAAAGATAGATGGTTTTTTTTATAAGAATCAGTTTTGCAAAGCAACGAACATAACTTGTGTGTGATCTCTCGTGAAGTCTGCGTCTGTGAAAACAAAGGAAAAACAAAGGAAAAGCAAAGAGCAAATCAGACCAGACCAGACCAGATACCACACGAAAAAAGAAAAGACTGTCCCATTCCCATCAACAGATGTGATGGACAACCACAACCACAACCACTAGAACACAGCGCACACCAGACCACCCAACCTCCTCCTTTTCCTTCTCCTCCCCCTCGTGCCTTTTATCTCGTTTTCTGTTTCTCTTGGTTGGAAACCGAGGGATGGATGTTGGTGTTGCGGAAAACTGTTCCAAGAGTAAATCTGTCAGTGAGCTTGTTCATTTATAATGATTGCAAATGTAGAGTGGGAAAGAAAGTGTTTATCAGAGGCAGCTGGCTACTCGAAATGAGATAGCTTAGATGTTGGTGAAACGTGCGAATTATGAATCGTTATTCGGCGATATCGTCCACGATATAGATGGGTGATGGATGCGATAAAGTAATCGAGAAGGCAGTGAGGTTGGTGATGGGTGCGGATATCTTGGTGGTGATGGGAGAAGATAGAGGGCTAGAAGGTGGAGATGGGTTGGATGTTGATAGAGAATGAAACTGACCTGAGGCAGAGGAGGAGGAGGAGGAGGAGTAGGCAGCAAAATCAGCCAATCTTCCGGTGGGCGAGCAGCTCGTTCTGGTCTCCGCGCCACTCGTGTTTGGAACGCTTGTGCTGTAAGTAGCTATGGAAGCTACTGATCTCCTCGGAGCAATCATCATGGCCCTCACAGACGTAGATAATGCTTCTGTCGCTGTACTGCGCGTACTTGGTCAGATTTTCGTTGTGGTGGTTTGTAAGGTGTGTGCTTAGCGAGCCTGACTTGTTCATCACCAAGGATCCACACAATTTGTTGTCCTTGCGGAAGCCCGTGCAGATGATCTTGTCCTCTACATGCAGGTCTCGACGGTTCCCCACGACGGCCTTGACCGCCTGGCCATGAAAGTCTTTGTGATTTAACTCAACTCCTGGTTGGACAATCGCAGGTCTACCCAGTTTAGCACCAGTCATCCAAATCTCCCCCCTTCCAAACAAATCACCAACGTACACAGCACGTTGACCGGTTCCCCTGCGATTCGCCTGTTTAATCGCCTCTGACTTTTCATCATCTGTCAACAGTAGTGGTAGCTGCTGCTGCTGTTGCGGCTGAGGGTAAGCAGGGCTTTGGTGAAGACTCAGGTGTTGGAGGTTCGGCTGTGCCTGGTGCTGATGGGGGACTTGGAAGTTATTGTTCAGATGGGGCTGGTGCGAGGGCTGCTGATACTGCTGTGAGCGCCGTTGCTGCTGCTGTGGCAATTGGTGACCCTGTTGCAGAGACCCCAGAACCGGGTTATAAGCGGACTGACCCGGAAGGGGTTGTTGCGGGCGCTGCTGCTCAAAAGTCTGCAGGCCCTGTGAGCGCGGCGCCTGATTTCTGCTCAGCTGCGGTTGCTGTTGAGATTGTCCCGAAGACATAGGGTGGGACTGGTAGGGGTAGTAATTCGAATTTGCCTGTGGTTGCCGCTGTTGGTGCTGGGCATAACCCTGGCCGTACTGGTTGGGGCTCTGTCTTTGCCGTTGCTGCCGATTGTGTTGGGCAAAACCCTGGCCTGGCTGGATGAGGCTCTGGGAGACCGGGCTCTGTATTTGCCCTTGCTGTGGGTGGCGCTGGGTAAAACTCTGGCTGGGCTGGATGGGCCTTCGGGTTTTTCGGAACTGCTCGTATTCGTCCCCGGCCTCTCCAGTCGTGCGACCAGGAGTGTCATAGCCCATACAAGGATCCATTTTCTTGAGAAGGTCGCAATGTTAACCTTCGGTTCCTTTAGCTGGGATACTTTGAATTGCTTCCACAAGGTCCGTTGCAGATGCAATACTTACTTGATGTTATATATGTTTGATGTTTGATCAAAGGTTGATCGGGATCTTGGGTGGAGGCCAGACGAGAGAGTAGTCTGTAACCACCAAAAAATTGTGTTGTGAAGGAAAAGATTTCTTTTGCCAGGTGCTCCGAGGAGGGAAGCTTTTATAGACAAATTGGGAGCTCAAATCACCAGTTGTGAATGGTCGAGGACCGCCACTAAAACTTGCATTCTCTTGCCATCTACTGTGTCCGATTGGGGCTATAGTTGTAGAATGCTTTTCTAGTTGGTTATAGGGGACTTCTATGAGTTTCATTCCTTGAACAAGATTCGTACAGGTACATAGATCAGTCAAGCTAGACTTCTTCTGATTTTTTGCTACCAAGATAATGGAATATTAGCGTGTATGGAACCATTCAATGGGCTACTTCTATTCTACTGATTCCCTGTACGGAGTTTCTCCAGGCTCTAATCCCATAAGGAGCCACCTAGGGTATAACAACCATGATATACAAGAACTAGTTCCATAATTATGGCGTGTCAATGGTGACTCCTCCCCAACCACTAAGCTTATTGCACTTCGAAGTCGTGACTGTAGTTAGTACGGGATATGATACCTGTCCCCTGAACGGCCTGTTTCCATAGAAGCCAGCCATGGTTGTAGGTTGTGTATTTATGGAGACAAACAATATACAAAAATCCGTATAATCTCGCCCACACCCTCCTTGAACCTATATGAGTGTATTGAATGGTAGTCATCAGCCAATTCAATGGACTGGTATAGAATAAAGTGGTGTTACATTAACCTACAGAGCCACGAGAAGTAACAAAGGGAATGGAACGCTCGAGATCAGGAACATTACCTCAAGCACTCAGACCATAATGACTTTGTACTTGTAATGCATCCTCACAGTCTCCAGGATCAACTTTCAGTCTGTCAGATCTATCACGTCCGCAATTTCCACGTGGAAAGGAATGCATGTAAACTACAGCTACCGATACAGGCATCACCACTTATACGGTAGACAGAATCGGGGTTCGAAAGCTAACATAAAAACTACTACAGTACTTGAGCAGGCATCCAGCGATCTCCTAGATAAATATCTACGTTGTCACATACATGGGTCGGTATTTTACCCAACAGTACACGAGAGCAACATTCGTAGGTACTCGACCATTGCCTCAGGGACGAAGAGCCACAGCCAAAGTCGAGCGATAAACGAGCCAACAGAGAAATATATGTATGCTTCTACCAAGGGTATGGGTGCTGGTAGCCTTGCCGAGGGGTTGAATAAGGGGGCAGGGTCCTTGGCCACCATCTAGGCAAGGGCTACGGCTTTATCAAGTTGGAACAGAACGATGGTAATAATTTATGGTCCGTATTCGCTTTTGTTTCTTTCAGTTGTATCTTGTTCTCGTGGGAAAAGGGGCTAGGGCTCGATATCGGTATCAGGTTCGGAGGACGGCTTTGTCGACTTCGGGATTATCGTCGATCGTATTTCTCGAGCAGCTAGGGTCGTCGTGTTTTCGTACTCGTGGTATCAGATAATAGGCGTTGGGCTTGGCGGAAAAGCGTGCAACAGGAGGTTGGGACGGCAGAGTCAACTGAGAAGATTGTCGAGGTTTTCTGTCATCGAAGGATTCCGAAATGTCTGGTCTTTGCTAGGGTAAAAGCCTGAAAAGTCAACCTTTTGTCAGTCGTCACCTCTGCAATATCTTCGAAGACTTAGTGTAATCGAATCCGTTATAGGGAATCGATCAAAGAAAAATAGGTTCCTTTGCATTCAGGCGTACGTACAATGCAATGACAGTAGTTTGTGGCATCGGGAACTGAATCGCAAGGAGCAACAAGTGGAAGCGGTACCGGAAACGCAACAAACAGGTTTGAGACGGAAAGACTGAAGCATAAGCTCAAGTCAATTTAATGGTTTAAACCACTCTTTTTTCTCAGTTGCTTCAGGAATCAAAACTCGACCATTCCGCGCCCCGGGTTATCTCTATTACCCAGGTGACTTGCCATTATCACAAAGGCAATACAACGTAACAAGACAACTCTATTCTGCTTGCTTAGTCCATAACACCAAGAGGCTTTTCGCCTGACTAGGCTGAAGCATAATGCCCTCACGCCAACCTCTTTCAAACCAGCACATGGTTCTCAGCATTTGCTAACCTCGACGCCTAACAGGAGAGCAGAAAAACCCCACAATTTATGAATAAAGACCCTGATGCCATCACCAGGGGCATCATTTCGGCCAAGATATATTCCTCACGAGGAGTCGAGACCCATTGAGGTGAGCATGGGCGTCCATCGATACCTACCTACCGTCAACCACAGCGTCTTTACTCGACCGAACACGAAAAAAGGGGGAAGACTGGTATGACAGTGCAGCAGCCATAGTTCTTCTAGATCATATGCTCCGGCTACAACTCCCTGACCTTTCCTGTCCCTGACGAGACCACCCGCGTCCACAACACCGAAAACCCCACATTATCAACAAGATCTGAGATTGCCCGTCAGCGCTAGTGCCTTCGCTACAACATAGAGAACAGCCCGCGATGATTACCCAAAGAAGGAGTGAGACGCATGTCTACCCGCTTATAACTACACTCTTTTCTGATAAGGGGCCAATGGCTCCCCCATGCACCGAAGGGGTCGCAACTCGCTCAACTCCGGTTGCTAGAACAGTAAGCCTGACCAGGGCACACATCAGGCTCTCTTTCAGGAGTCCAGTGCCACCCTCACATTCCTCTATAGCTCACTGCTGATCCGCAATCCCAACCAGATTCTAATTGCGCTCTCTAGTCGTCACCAACCGGACGCATCCAACAACCATCGTGTATATCTATACTCTTCGGGGGTCTACTTACGACAGACCGCCAGCAACATCCCATCCAGTATCGAATACGAGGGCCTAGCCTCTGAAGAAAAACAACGGCAACAACTGCCATGTAGTTCCACCGACGAGAAAGGTAACCCTAACCCTCATCCCCGTCAATTCCACTATGTCGGCGACTTTTCATGGCGTCGACGCTACGCCCGGGCTTAAAATAGAAGGCTTCGAGGAAAGAGACTCGAAAAGGCTTATAGCCAACCTGATGAGAAGAGTGGCGCGCGTCGGGAAGCGGCTCACCTGTAGCGGCCATGCCGCATCAGGACGATGAAGGGCGTCGAGCACGCTTTCTTATTTTAGCAAAGCATCTCAAGAGAACCGTGGGATGCAGTCACAGTCAGTCACCCCTTCCTTGCTTGGAGCCCCAAGGGGACCGTCAACACTCATCACCTCAAAAAACGCCAACTACGAGAAAAGCTCATAGCGACGCAGCGCGCAAATTCGAAACGAAGGAAACCTACACACAAACTGCTGGCAGGGCTAGTGGAACTGCACGATGGCGCACCAAAAACACCGTCAGCTTGTTGATCAGGGATGTTTTGAACCAACGAGGTACTGTGGTTTACCAGCCCATGAGGGCGGAGTTTTGGCATCTTTTGTCACCCCCCTTTTTGGTTGCAGTAGAGAGCTCACGTCTTTGGTGTACAGTGGAGAGATAGTGCTTTGCCACATCCCTCCATACCCCCAACTTGGGAGGCTGCATGGCGCAGATGCACCACCAGCGGTGTTGAGCAGATCGATCAATAAATAGCCATCACCTCTATCCAGTGCAAGGTCCAAGCAACCTGCCAAGGAGGCCGACATCTGTAGCCAGTTGGATACACATCCCGGAGAACCGATCGGATTTTAGAGACGAACGTCTGCAAAACAAAACCTAATATCTATACAGAGGCATGTTGGTCCGAGGGCATTACAGCTCATGGACCTGAGAAAACTAAGACCGTGAGAAGGAAATAGGGGTTCAGGGTCTGAGGTTTTTCGTTCCTTTTTATTGCATCTTGCGATGGTCTTATGTAGGGATCTTCAGTGTAAGTATCTATAGTCAGGCCAGCGCTCAGGGACTTAGACTCCTTTCGCGACTACGTCACGCCTTCACTACTCAAAGAACTCTTTGATTTTATTTATTTCTATTCGTATTATGTGAGCGGCATATCTGCGTTCCATCTCACTATGTAGGCAATAGATATACTCGAGTCTCATTGACAGCGCAGTGCTTCTACCGTTCTACAGAGTTTGCCGAGCCCTCTGGACAGCCGCGAATGAACTTGGAACCTGAACATACGGAATAATATGACGATGGCACTGCCATAGACGAGACAAGGCAAGATTGTTAGCTGACTAACCCAGGAGGTTCGTCTTACGTTGTTAGGGACTGACTGTCTTGTCGAACATTTGGGCATGCAAGGGATCATACACAAGCTTTCAATATGGCTTCACCGAACAGACAAACGCAAAGCCTTTTTGATAGATGCCTGATTACTTTATAGAACAGACTAGAGAGATGCAAGGTGTCATGCGCGAAAATCATATGCTACTTGCGAATCTGGTAACTTTACCGAATGGACAAGAGATATATCTACTTATATATGATGGCGTGCACCATACCATATTGGACTATTGACTGCAGTCTTGGCGACTGTTTCAACACCGGGATGTTAAATACTATGCTAATTGCAACCAGCGAAAGAGAGAAAAATAGGGGGACAGATGCCTGACGTGCTTAAACTTATACTTGGAGATATTATACTGAAATGCACATTACGGCGACGAGCCCCTTTCACCGGAACTCCAATTTCCCAAATTTCAGAGTTGATGCAGGAAAAAATGACAACCGTCGCACAAGATGCAAGGAGTTGAGACCGAGGTAATGTACAGCTGTACGGACAATGGGATGATAGGACGAGGGATGACGTGGGCTGGGCGGGCCAGGGGTCTATATACACATCATGACGATACCAGGAAAAAAAAAGCGGTACGGTTAAATAACAATTCAATGCTGGAAACCTGTCGCACACAACAAGCAAGGATGATGCGCGGATGTCATTATCAGATTATGTAGGGACACGACCAGGATCAGGCATGGTATCTAACCCAGACAGACGGTGGAAACTTTTTTGTGTCTTTGTTTGTTTGTCGCAACGGACGTACGTCGTTTCTTATACGCGATGGAAAAGCCGAGGTGATTAACTGTTGTTCAATTGATGTTGGGAGTCATTCTCGGATCTGATATCCCGATCGCATTTCTGTTTTTCTTTACTTGTACGGACAACGCTGAGCAAGCTGTTGAGAGGGAGCAACCGGTGCTGTGAGCATTGACGTAACGCAACGCCACCCATGCATGCCTGTCCACACAAGCTGCTGCTGCTGCTGCTCAATTGGCACTGGGGATTAAGTACCGGACAACAACATAGGACGCGGCAGGTTGCATTGCATATGCAGCAACACCGGCCGGTTTGTACAGGTTGTTTATTGTACGTGTTTCACTTTTGCTGCCAACCAACCAGGCAAAATTTGAGGATAGGTAGTGGTCGGAAATGAACAAGATGCAGGATGCCTGATAAGGGCACATTATGTTCTTTATCGTACGTACCAAGTAGCTCTAGGTACCTCCTCAGTTTGGCAAGGCGAGTTAGAACCTGACTCTACATTGTTTCTGGACATTAGATGTGCTAGGCGTAATGAGGTCCCATCCCAACTCGATCCTTAGCTCTATGACGGCGCAAGCACTACAAGAGCCGGCCGCAGGGTAGAGTGTAGCTGTAATGGAGCGTGCCGATTCGTCTAGCGCGCGTTGAATTCAAAATTCTTCTCTAGTCTTCTCACTTTATTTCCCATTATTTCCCCCTTATTATCTAAGCTTAGCAGAAATCGTCCCGGAGGCACAGCAGTATTTCAAGTACCTTGGATGCCAACCTACAGCAGTACATACGTCCATCTGTGCAAAAGGTACAGCACACAGCAGTACAGCAGTGCATACCTACCCACCTTGGCCATTCTGTACCAAAAGGCAGGTTTACACCCATGGTCCTCTCACCCCCTGGCCGCTTACCAGACACTGGCCTTCCTCCTATCAGAGCGCGAGTGCAAATAGGTTCAAGCCTGTTCCTAACCTGCAAGCCGCCCACCTCACAGTACATTAGACCAGACACTAATTCCCGACCAATCAACACAACCAACCAACACATCGACCCAAGAGACAACAAGAAGGGAGAAACTGGGATCAAGCGCCTTCCCCTTATTCCACACATACATCCTACTACCTGCCTGCATTAACGTAGGGTACGTTCCAGAACTCTTTCCTTCCTCATCGACATTCCAGCACTGCCTTAATTCTCGACACGAAAGACACAAGGAGAGACGAGAGGGAAGCCGCGTGCGCGCAGGAGCGAGAAATAGACAAAACCAAAAGAAAACCAACACCGAAGCTTAATCGGCAATAGAGAGGGAGACTTGCCGCTTTCACTCTTTTTTTGTCGTGGTTTTTTTAATACCTTTTTCATTTACCAGGGTTGCTCTTACAGTGGACACGACCCTTGTCAAGTGGTCTTTCTGACTCCTGAGGGTGTCATTGCAGCGCAATCGAACTCCCGACAACAATTTACCACCCAGGAAAAAAAAAATAATACTCTGGGGCCGCATCCTTCACATTTCGATACATTTCTCGACCCTTACTCCTGCTGGCTCATCTCGACCGATTGACCGATTATATCCACGACCAGCAGCCAGAAATTTGAGCCGGCGATGAAACGACAAAGACTTTAGCACGGAATAAAGACATCCATCCTACTTCGTCCTTAACCGCCCGTAAAAAGCAATAAATAAGTCGAACGCTGTGTTCCACGGGAACCGCACCCCCTTATTCGCTGTATCGCATCCCGCCCTCGTCTACGCGTGTCCCGCGACACAAATTCACAACAAGTCATTCGTTAGCGCCCGCGTACCGCCTCTCTGAATCTGTACCTGTCATATTAGTCACTGCAAAAGTTGACTCGGCATTTTCCGTATTCATCTGCATCCATCGGCATTCTGAGCAGCCTTTTGCCGCTACATTCCTCGGCATCCCTGTCCCTGTCAACACCAGAGAGGGTTCTCAACCTCGTTTGACTGTGAACCCTTTTTTTTGTCGCGAGAGTTTGCAGTTGATTGTTGCGGCGGCCTTACGTAATAACTCATTGATTTTTGTCGATCGCATTTTAGCATCATGGCGTAAGTGTCCGACTGCCAAGCAGATTTGACAAGCTTAGAGTCCTAACAAGGGAGGGTGTATTAGCAATATCGGTTCAGCTTTCCGCTCCTTCTGGCATACTATGACCAGCTATGACCGACGTAAGTAATTGGCCTGGTCAAGCAGAAGAAGACGAAAGAATAGGAACGGGGAAGTCGATCTTGAAGAGTACGTGCTAATGGGATGCCCGTGCAGACTCGAGCTTCGATTCTCCCGTTCGAACCGGTCGGCACGTACCTCTGAATCGCCAAAGCACCCTAACTTCAGTGGCTACCGCATCGGAATCTCGAGCCGATATTACCTCTCCATACCATGACGAGTTTGGCCGGCCAGGCGATGGTACGGCGTACATGGGTGCGGGCATGCCCTCCGGCGCCCCCCTCTCCCCCAGAGCGTCAGGTCCCTATTCGCCCGGGCTGAGATCATTTAACGCCCGGAGACAGAGCAGAGATGACGGTTTTGAGACCGTCAGCAGTCCCGGCGATATTCCGATGCAGTCATTCGCTGATGGTGCTCCTCCACCACCGCCCGTGAGCCACTCGTGGAAGCGGATAGATCGATGGGCTGAGGAGAACTATCCCGAACTCTTCGACCAACTCTGCGAGGGCTGCACGAACAACGACCTAATAGACCTCGAGCATCAGCTCGACTGCTCCCTACCCCAGGATCTTCGAGACTCGCTCATGATTCACGACGGGCAGGAGCGTGGCGGCAACCCTACCGGTATCGTCTTCTCTTCTATGCTGCTCGACTGCGAAGAGATCGTGCAGGAGTGGGATCAATGGAGAAGAGTCAACCAGCAGTATCTTCTCGAGACTTCGGTAACCAAACCTGCGGTTCCCTCGAAAGCCTTTGGTGGCAGCAACGAGGCATCTTCCTCCAGATCGACACCGGGCTCGCCCAGCTCACAGGGTTCTCACAGAAGCTCCTGGCGACAAGACCTCCAGGCCCGACAGGACAGCGTCCCTGCTGGTGCTGTCCAACGAGCATACGCGCACCCCGCCTGGATTCCCCTCGTACGAGACTGGGGTGGCAACAACCTGGCCGTGGATCTGGCGCCCGGCCCAACTGGCAACTGGGGCCAGATCATCCTGTTTGGGCGGGACTACGATACCAAATACGTCGTTGCCAGATCCTGGGCCGCCTTCCTCGCTATCCTTGCAGACGATTTGAACAGTGGCAAATGGTTCGTCGACGAAGAGACCAATGAGCTCAAGCTACGCGAGTTTAAGACCACTCGCGTTGAGCCCTCGTACTTTGATATCCTCCGCTGGCGCATGGATCAAAAGTATGGCCGAACTGCTAAGAATACTGCAAAGCGAAGATCGGGGGTGCCGGGTGGTACTGCCTCCCCCGGAGGCTCACCCTACTCTAACCCCGTCGATGGCAATGGCGACGCTCGTGGAAGGTCGTTGCAGCGGCTGAGCACCCCGTCGCCGCTAGTGAGCCCTGCTCGTCTCGGCTTTGGCAAATCAAGTGCGCTTGCACGTGTTGCCGAAGAGTCGGTTAACCCGGAGCCCAAACTCGTTACAAACGGCATCAAGCAGACCAAGCTCGTCGAGGTGGAGACGCCCCAAACCGAGACCGTTTCCTCCGTCGCTACCCAGCAACCTGAAGCGCAGGGAGCCAAGGTTCCCGAATCATCGTCAGCAAAGACGGAGGGTGGCTCGGCCGACAGCCGCGTAGATGATATCGAGGGGGGCATGAAGACGATAGAGATCTGACGAAGGTTCCACGACGATCGACGATGACGGGCAATGTGCCTCAATGAAATTCATATCCAACAAAAGGACGGCGTTCACCGGTATCATTATTTTTTTGGCGAGACGAGCATTGCCCTGCAGACATCGTTAGTGTTTCCTCGTTGCCGCAAAGCCCGAATCGAGGTCAATATGTCTGAAGCCGACTGCGCATGACTTGAATTTGAAAGAGCGGTGGGTAGCTAGGACGTGTCTCCCTCGATATCACGGTACTCGTGTGGACAATGGCTCGATACCCGATGAAAGCTGGCGAGGAATCCTGCGGCTAGTGTTTAATCGATTCGTGCATGTACAAAAGCTACGCATCGGCCCCGGTTCACCAAGCCGGCCGCTTGTAGGAAACAGAGGGCTATCGTGACATGCCAAGGGCGGCGTTGTATCGAGTTCGGGCGAGGAGAAACGCTGATCGGCGAAGTGTACAAAGTAGGAAGCGTTTCCATTTGTTATGTTGGCCCGGGCCTGCGGCAAGGCGTGTTTAATAGATGGAGAATAGGTCTGCCTCGTCATCGAGGCTCATATCAGGCGTCGGACGTAGCAATATTCAAACAGTGTTCTAATAGGAGGGCTAGCACAGATTAATGTCGGAATGGGCATACACTCAACCTGTGCCTAGCTTCGACTACTGTTGCAAGAGAAGAAGTAGCGGCAGGTGCGTATAAAACGTACATGAAATGGAATCATACAGGGTAATCAGCCGCTGTTATATATCATAAACTTTAACACAAATCACAATGTTCTCATATCTTACTAACATACATGTAACCCGAGGGGTCGTTTACGTGTGTACTTGAAGAGGAACTTACTTCGACCTGGGTTCCCTTTTAACAGACATCTGGAGTCTGATCCTGTCTATTCACCCTGGGCATCTTTGAGTTGAACTGTTAATCATTTGTTTCAGCTGGCTCTACTTGATTTCAGACAACACACTGGTGATGTGTCGTGAAACGGTGCCGTGTAGATGGCATTGGTAGCCTGCACTCCTTTGCTAAGCTCCCTGCCAAGATCGGTAGGTCGGTACCCACCCAAGCTCGTCTTAGGCGCCTAGACCACCCCTTATTAGTGAACCTACAGGAGGACCCTCAGCCATCGACATGTAGTGGGCTGAGCAATGACGCCTGTGTAGGGTGAATGAGACAGGTAGCATTCTAAATGACCTCAAACCACAACAACCAATACCAATACCATACCTATCCCACCTACGACGCTCTCATCCACCACCTCTGCCCTCTAATCGTAAAAAGCCGGCGCCCATCGTTCTTTCGTGATAACTACTTGATTAAAGAAAGAATTACAAAACAATTCGAACTCCGACAAGTTCCCGAGCCCCGAACGTTTTGCTTTGCGCGCGGCTGGCGTCTCCAATCTATCTGCATCGCCGAACCTAATCTTCGGAACTTGTTTACCTGCTCTCTCGATCCGCCCTCGATACTATACTTGGTCCCCGTCTAATTTTGGCTGCTTTGTTCCAAAGTATAGAAAGAAGAAAGAAGAAAGAGAAAGAGAAAAGGAGAAAAAGAGAAGAGGCATAAAATAATGGAGGAGGAACGTCTCTGGAAATTCGGCATGCCGGCATGGCTTAACAGCGCCTGGGCGCGCAACGCCGGCATCTACACAGCTGGGGGCCTGGTGCGTTTTCGTTCTTTTCTATTTTCTGTTATCGCGGCCTCCCTCTCTCTGGTGCCCACAGGGAGGGAGGGAGAGGGGCAAAAGAAAGGAAGAAAGTAGACATTGTTTGTTCAACTAACGATGACGATAAAATAAATAGTTCTCCCTCGCCTTCTACGTCCTCCTCGACGCGGCCGTGTGGTCCAAGTCGGCGCTGAACGGGTCCGACGTGCACGTGCGCTTCATCGACTGGCTGCCCTTCATCTTCTCGTCGCTGGGGATGCTCATCATCAACTCGGTCGAGAAGTCACGGCTGTCGGCCGACAGCTTCAGCTACTCCGGGTCCGGCGTCGCCTGGAAGGCCCGCGTCGTCCTGTTCCTCGGCTTCGCCGCCCTCGCGGGGGGGATGGCCGGCGGCGTCGTCGTCTTCGTCCTCAAGTTCGCCGTCCCCGACGTCCAGTGGCCCATGCTCGGCATGGGCGTCGAGAACATCGTCGCCAACGGCCTCGTCGGCCTCAGCTCCGTCATCCTCTGGGTCAGCCAGAATATGGAGGACGAGTATAGCTATAATCTCGCTCTGTAAGTAGAGTAGAGCGTTTTTAAGGTTTTTTTTGTGAGAGAAGAAAAGCTTTGTGAAAATTGGCGGGAGACGAAACGAGATGGGAAAGATGCGAGATAGGTAGGGGGGAAGAAATGAAGAATGAAGAATGAAGACAGGGGTAATGAGAGAGAGGGATGACATTTTAATCTCGTGCTGGGCGCTTGGGCTGGGCTTTAACTTATTGATATTACTTTCCTGGGGCCTTTTGTATCAATACGGAAGAGAAAGAACACATCGTGACCCGTGAAAGAGACTATGCCGAATTTCTCTAGACTAGTATCAACTTTTTCGATTCGATGATGCATTACGAGACTTGGTCAATTCTGGACATGGCTCTTCCCTTCCCGTAAGGTAGTCTAAGTAACTGCCTTATCCTCGAGGCTCGAGACGTTGACCCTCCGTCGTATAGTACGTCATCCCATACTCACCGAGCAACATGTCTTTGCTTGGGCGGATGATGGATAGGGTTCCTGTCAATGGCCATAACTCTTTATCTAATAGTTCCATGCGCGCTCTTCCACTTCTAGGTTTCTGTTTACTCCCAGAGGTTCATCACTAGGATGATGCTCGAGACACACGCTTGAGATAAGCTCCACGCAGCAAGGATTTTACTTCTCATGAACATGCAGTGTAGTAGGTTACCTGGAGAAATCCCCGCAACGTTCACATAATAGCACCATCCGGACACACGTGCCAGTCGTGATCAAACCTGCCCCATCCGCCCTCGGGGAGGGAGTCACTCATCTGCAGGCCGTGAACGACCAAATCATAACTGCCCTCCCTGGGCGTTTTGCCCTGACATACGTTCCCGCCCATCGCGACGTTGAGCAGGATCGACCAATCCTCGATCGGTCTCGTGCCGGGCGGCATGAGGTTCTTCATCACGGGCTTCTGGTCGACATACCACATCAGCCTGCCCCCGCCGGCGGACTTGCCGTCGGCTCTGATGCCGGAGCCGCTGCACTGCCAGACGAAGTCGAACCGGACGACGCGGCCGGGGCGGCTCATATCCGGCACGTGGGTGCCTCTGACGAGGTGCTTAGGCGCGTCCGCGGGCGTGTAGAAGCCCCAGTGGAGGCACGAGTGGTTGACGCAGTCGCCGTTCCACGTCTCCGCGATGTCGACCTCGCCCTCGTGCGGCCAAATGAAGGGCTCGCGCGGGAGGAGCCAGAAGGCGGGCCAGATGCCCTCGGCGCAGGGCAGCGTCAGCCAGGCGGTCAGACAGCCGTCCGGGCGGCCGAGCGTTGCCCTGCTGACCAGCCGCGCCGACGCGAAGCGCTGCTCCGGGTCCGGGTGCGACGGGCTGGATATCGCGCGGACGACCAGCTTTGTAGAGTCAGGCGTGTGAAAGCTGTTGGCCGGCGACGAGGTGTAGTTCTGCAGCTCGTTATTGCCCCACCCGTACGGGTCGCCGTGGCCCTGCTTGTGCGTCCATTCGTGCGATACCGGAATCCCCGGGCTGAAGCTTGGACGCCAGTATACACCGGTGCCACTGCCACCGCCACAGCCACCGCCGATGCTACCGTGATCTGGTCGCGGACAGGGACTCGAGGGTAAGACAGAGCCGGTGGCGGGGGGCGGCCTACTGTGGGATGGGATGGGAGGTGGCACCCCTGGACGAGTGTTATAGTTAGGTGGGGGAGGGGGTGGCTGCTGTTGCTGGGGATAAGGACTGTGTGGTTGTGGATGCGCTCCTTGATTCTGGTAAGAATGAGGATAAGGTTGTGGTTGTTGGCCGGGGTAATAGCTTTGCTGGTGCTGGTGCTGGTACTGGTCCTGTTGTGGAGGATAGGAATGTTGTTGTGATGGTGCTGGTGAGTTTTGGCCGATGGGAAGGAGATTATGCTTTCTGTTTAACTCTTCTGCCTTCTCTTTCAGTTGATTCAGGCGGTCGCGAAAAGACATGTTGCCTTTCTTGTGTGAAGTTGATAGATGAGACGAGTTGACTAATTCTTCCAGATATGCCGTGAACAAGACGAAGCAGTAAACAGCCAGTTGTCTACATGCAGTATATTGACGGCTTCACGAAGTATGCAATCATGTATTCAGATGACGACAATGAGGTTGTAAACCTTGCGATCGTTAGGTGTTTTGAAGTCGTCGTCATAGGCTTAAAGTTCTCCGTACATACAGTGTTTGCCCTACTGTTCCTATAGCTCCCCACCAGCTCCAGACAACCTTTCTCAGTATGTGCACATGCAGTCAGGTTGCTCCTGCCAGTGGCTACATTTATTCAACACCGGAATGGAAACTGGAATGGAATCGTGTTCAACTTCGCTCTGCACTGTAACGGCTCCGGGTGCGCCCGAGTCATTCTTGGCAATTGGTTGCGAGTAAGAGGGAGGAATCGAAGAACACCTCATTCCATCCTAATGTAGGTGTGTAGGAGAACAGGAAACGCCAAAAATTATATCATGATTTGAGAACGGCTGTGTTCCACAGACTCTTCCTGCCTTTGTGCGGGTGCTGTATCCGATGATCATATCATCGAGTTGGACCTCGAATTGTAATGGGTCATGTTGGCAACTTGTGTTAGCAAAGAGACAGGATGCAACATTGATTCTAGTTTCTACTGTAGCCAAGGAGGTCCCTCGTCAGCCATTAATGGTGCAGACAACTCTAGATGGGGGTTTGAGAGATGGTCATTTGACAATTCTGACTCCCTCCTCATGATGGATGGAGGGTGGAAGCACATGAGTTGGAGAAGATGGTGGGGAGGTTGACTGATCAGTAGCCGTAGGCAGCAGTTACCGCGTCAGTTGCATCAGCAATCTGGCTGTCCTCTTGAGAGTTATGGGATGGAGGAACGCATGCACGTGAGCCTCTGTCGAGTCTCCTAAACTGCAGTCGCGCCTTACGCGTGAGTTAAGAGGAAGCTCCTAGCAAGAGAGGCGTGGATGTGTCTCTGCACTGCGACTTCGATATCCAAGTCATCTGTGGCTTCCAATAGTGGCTTGGGTGGGAGTGCACATCCCTTGCTTTCCATTCGTCGACGAAGAATTGAGCACTGAAACTGATAACAAACATAGAGCTCCGATAAACGGTGGTCTCCAAGCGACGTTTGAGATATATGGTGTATTGATGTACAAGTAGTATCAACCTCGTCAACATGTGGCAGGTGATGATCTGCCTCACAGCCAACACAATAACGATGTGGGACTTGATGGTACCGATTTTGGTACCTTTTGTGCACAAAGATCAAGTCTCAGCTTATGTATTCTCTTCAAGTGCTCTAGGCATAGCGCTGATGTTGCATCGCAACAAGCTTCCATGAGGATTTACACAGTATCGCGCTTTCTTCTCCGGCATCTTCACAATACGGAATGCCTTTGAAGGTTGTCCTCAGATACAAGTTCGACAGGCTTGAAATATGTATGTATTTCTCCATGCATTCTGGGCCTGCCCTTGCCGTATTAGGTAAGTTATTTGGACCCGCTACAGCATCCAACCGTACGAAGTTTGGGATGTACCGACATGAGAGGTACAACCGTACAGGGGACTGTACAGGAGCAACCCCCTTGCCCAGCTGGTCCTGCCCACCCAAATGGTCTTATCTGGGCACACATCCAGACTGGAAGCAAGTCGGGATTTCTCAGTCGCTCATCCCCCAAATCGTACGCACCTACCCTACAACGAACTCTTTGCCGTATTGTAGGGTCCTGAGGTGCATGAAGACCACGCTCCTGCTCAACCGCCCGCCCGTCGTTCCTTGAGTTGCGCCAGCTCCTTCGTCCTCCCCTCGTTAATCACCACTAGTACTGCTGTACAGCAGTAGTTTACCTAGACTTAGGCAGCTCCTCGCGTCGGAGAGCTCCACAGTGCTGCTTCAGCTTTAGTCGTCGATCGACGCATCCTTCCCATCTTGCAGCATACGTCAATAGCGAGGTCTCGACCTTCCATTTTTCCCGAGTCCTCTCACAACTCGCCCTCGCATCCAATCCCGTCCGTGCCTTGCTACGACGCCCAAATTCAATCATTCGAAACCCCCCGCTACAATCTGCCAGCAGCTACGCTTTTGCCTTCTACCCTTCTGTCGCTCTCGGGGTGGGACGCTCGGTCACAGCCCCCCCGGTCCTGTGACTCTATACCTACCTACCTACCCAGTCGGCCATTTCCAAACGCCTGCCCAAGTGCTGTCTTCAGCTACTCGACATCGAAACAAGAGAGAGTTATAGTGCTGATTGTCAACTCATTCCGCTTTCCTCTGCTGTGAACCTGAACACCAACCCACGGAGCGATGGGTGCTTGTCAGTCGTGTTGCGGAGGTACAAATGGTTGTCGCTTGCCCATGTCACTTCTATGGATGCTGAGGGTTATCTAGGCAACTCTCGCGATGAATTGTACGAACCGGTTTTGGCCGACAGCGAACGCGGCGCCGTCGCTGAGCTGCTCCAGTACCTTGAGAACGTGCGTTCAAACCTCTGGTCACAACAACCCAGTGCTGTCATCTGCGGCAGCGAGCAAAAGGACTAACCGGTATCTAGCGCGGAGAGACTGATTTCTTCTCGGGCGAGCCCCTTCGAGCTCTAAGTACGCTCGTATTCTCCGATAACATCGATCTGCAACGGAGTGCCAGCCTCACCTTTGCAGAGATCACCGAACGAGGTAAGACGCCGTTCAGTGCACCGTCGGAGTCGAAGGCAAGCAAGAAGGCTAACAACGCTTCAAGATGTTCGCGAAGTCGACCGGGATACCCTCGAACCAATCCTTTTCCTTCTCCAGAGCCCCGATATCGAGGTGCAACGAGCTGCCAGTGCGGCGCTAGGAAACCTTGCCGTTAACAGTACGTCCAACTTGCTGTGCCTCTCCTCTGGTCGGCCTTGCTGACAAAGCACACGAAGCCGAGAACAAGGTCCTCATCGTCCAGCTTGGTGGCTTAGCGCCCCTCATTCGCCAGATGCTGTCTCACAATGTGGAGGTGCAATGCAACGCCGTCGGATGTATCACTAACTTAGCAACCCATGACGATAACAAGGCAAAGATTGCTAGATCAGGGGCACTTGGACCACTGACCCGACTGGCCAAATCCCGGGATATGAGAGTTCAGCGCAACGCCACTGGCGCACTGCTTAACATGACACACTCAAGTAGGCGTGCGTCCTTCTTTTATTCGCCGCTCCATTCGCTGACCATGCTTGCAAGACGAAAACCGTATACAGCTCGTGAATGCCGGTGCTGTCCCAGTGCTGGTGCAGTTACTCTCCTCCCCTGATGTCGATGTGCAGTACTATTGCACGACTGCTCTTAGCAATATTGCCGTGGACGCCAGTAACAGGAGAAAACTGGCCGCCACGGAACCGAAACTCGTCCAGTCCCTCGTGAGTCTGATGGATTCGTCGTCCCCCAAGGTACAGTGCCAAGCTGCGCTGGCACTGCGGAATCTTGCATCGGACGAAAAGTACCAGCTCGACATAGTCCGAGCTCAGGGGCTCAACCCCCTTTTGCGTTTGTTACAGTCATCCTATCTCCCCCTCATCCTTTCTGCTGTTGCCTGCATCCGGAACATATCCATTCACCCTCTCAACGAGTCCCCTATCATCGAAGCGGGGTTTTTGAAGCCATTGGTGGGCCTGCTTGGATCGACAGAACACGAGGAGATCCAATGCCACGCAATATCTACGCTCCGAAACTTGGCCGCCAGCTCGGATCGGAATAAGGCCCTAGTGCTTGAGGCCGGTGCTGTGCAGAAATGCAAGCAGCTCGTTCTTGATGTCCCCATCACCGTCCAGTCTGAGATGACAGCGGCTATTGCTGTATTGGCGTTATCAGATGACCTCAAGGCACACCTTCTCAACCTGGGCGTATTCGATGTCTTAATCCCTTTGACACTTTCCCCGAGCATCGAAGTGCAGGGCAATAGTGCAGCCGCGCTAGGCAACCTGTCCTCTAAAGGTGAGTTGTCTTCCCAAACACCCAATCTGAATACAGTGCTGATGAGATGCTGCAGTTGGCGACTACTCCATCTTTATACAGAATTGGACCGAACCCAACGGCGGGTTCCATGGCTACCTGAGCAGGTTCCTGGACAGTGGCGATGCTACGTTTCAACATATTGCCATGTGGACCCTCCTGCAACTACTCGAATCTGAGGACAAGACGTTGATCGGTCTGATCGGCAAATCGGAAGATATTGTCGAGGTGATCAAGCACATCTCCAACAAACAGATTGAATCGGACGGCGAGTTTGAAGAGGACGATGAGGGAGAGGTGATCAACCTCGCTCAACGTTGTCTGGAACTCCTCGGCCAGAGCCAATCGAAAGCTCACATCGAAGGCTAGGTGGCCCCATGGCTGTCCATTCGGCTTCCTGCCTCGTCTAATATCCAATACCCTCTCTTGCGTCATTATCATCTAGGTTACTCAGAGCATCCCCGACGGACATAGCGGGTTGGCATGGCGTTGTCGGCGTATGTTATATTAAGCTAGCGTGTGTGTGTGTGTGTGTGTGTGTGTATGTGCGGTCCCGGGCCGCGATCTCCGAGGTCACGGCAGGGTTCGAGTTCTTCCGTGTCCCGTACTTGACTTCATGTCTGCATTGGGAGGCCTGATCTTGCCGGTTTTGGCGTTGTGCTTAAAAAACCATGTTCGAGCATTCTGTGGGTTCTCCCACACTGGCTGTACACACAAGGAGTCGCACGATTATGTAATGGCGGCTGTTTTATCCAATCGACGATGTGGCTTGGTTCCTGAGGCATCGAGCTCTTGATACAAGTCCTCTTATATACTACCTACTGTAATCAAATGTTTACCCATACTAGTACCCATACTAGTGGAGATATAATTAAATATAGATGCTGGTCAAACTGCTTTATACGACACATTTAATGGGTCTGGATCAGGACTGGCATTTCAAGTTAGTTTATAGGGTTATGTTCTTTTGATTGAGGTGGAGTCTGTAGACAAGAATCCAGGGTCGACTGAGGGTTTTTTTATGTTGGCGGTCGAAGACCATTTTCCACCTTTGTGAACCAGTTCATTGGATTTAGCCCAGTGAGCGTTACTTTGGCAGTAACCTTGCCCCTGATAAGAGCGAGTGGTATGGGGCCGAAGTCGCGGCTATCTCTTGACCAGGGTAAGTTGTCCCCGACAAGGTAACAATGGCCCTTGGGTACCTGGTTCAGAGTCAGACGGAGTGGACAACTGATTCTGGTATGACATGGCCAGATTAGGTTACAGGACTTATACTTGTATGCACTCACCTGTATCATGTTCTCTCTCCCGACGGCACGTCCAGCTCTGTCAACAGCCACGACGGCATGTTGTTGTTGTTCAACGTCCACCAGGTCCAGTTTCACGGCCGAGGCGAGGGGGGGTGAGTTGAGCAGGACGTAGTCTCCGGGCATGCCCATGACGCGCTTCAGGCCTTCTTCGCCCGGGGGTTTGTCGGGGATGGAGTACACGACGCAGTCGCCGACGCGGACGCCCCTGCCCCGGCGGTACCGCTTGTCGGTGACGAACCACTCGTCCGTGACGGCCATGGTGGGAAGCATGGACGGGCCCCACCCGGACCCGACGCTGAACCCATACGCCCAGATGACGTGCGTCAGGGCGAAGGTCTGGGCCGTGGCGATGAGGAGGTGGAAGGGGTGGCCTAGGAAGGGCATTTTTGTTTTATTGTCTGTTTTTTTTTTGGCTTCTCTTGTTTTCTTTCTTTCTTTCTTTTTTGTGTATGGGTTGCTGATGTATCCCGCTGTGTTGTGTTGGCTTTGTGTTTACTTGTAGTCTTGCTTTGTTTTCTCTATGACTTTGACTTTTTATTCATGGTGAGCAGACTCGGCAGGACGGGAAGGGGCAGAGGCTGGTGTAGGCCTGTAATAAATAGCCTTCTGGGATATGATGCCAACTGCTGGTTGCTTCTTGTCTCATAATGAGTGAGTGGGTGAAAACGAGAGACAAGCTCTCACATGTAACCTAACTTTATGAGAAGCTGCTGATGATGACAAAGGTGAAATAAGCAGCTTGGGGATGAGCTTCGCTAGCTTTAAACCTTGTCCTAAAGTGGTAACGAAAACCTGCAGGAAGCTCTGCAAGTATCCGAAGCCATGTACAGCTGTAATTGGTTCCCCTAGCGTCGGCCCTATAAAGCAGCTTTATCTATCTAGGTTAGTGGTATGAAAGCTACAGCAAAACGACATCATCTCTTTCTGCTCCTTCGGATCCGCAACAAATACAGACGACCTGACCATAGATGAGATGCGCATCGCCTCGCATCCCAAGCATAAGGTCAGGTTGAAGGATTGAAGAGAAAAGGGGGTTTTCGTTAGGAGAGGACTTAATTATCACAAATTCGGCAAAGATGAGACATACAACGACCCTCCTATCGCCCGCAAGGGCCCTGCACCGCGTGCTTCTCCACGAGCTGTCCTCTTCTTCCACCTCCTCCTCCTCGTTCTCGATCACAACAGCAGCAGCAGCAACAACAACAATAACCAATGCATCCTCCTCCTCCTCCTTACGCACATGTCGAATGACAGCCAAAAAAACACCACCATGTAATATCCACATCCGCACCTTTGCCAAACGCGCAGAGGCAGATGCAGCAGATGCGCCGAGAGTAATAATCATACGCGGAGGAGGAGGAGGAGCAGGGGACAAGAAGAAGAAGAAGAACGACGGCAGCGGCGTCGGGGCGCGCAACCACGAGATCCCATATACCTTCGTGCGCCTGCGTCTCGAAGACGGGACGCTATCGGGGCCGCAGCGCAGAGATGCCGTCATCGACGATCTTCCCGCAGGCCACGACCTCGTCATGCTTGCGCCTCCTCCCCCTCCTTCCTCCAAATCCACGCCCATGGCGGCGACGATCCCCGCAGCCATCTGCCGCATCGTCGACAGAAAAGCAAAAGCGGAGAAGCAGCAGCAGGAGGAAGAAGAAGAGGCCGCCGGGGCGCCGCAGACGAAATGTCTCGAGATCTCCTGGTCCATCGCGGACAACGACCTGGCCCGCAAGCTGCAGCGGCTCGCGCAGTTCCTGAACAAGGGGTTCCGCGTCGAGGTCCAGCTCGCGCGCAAGAAGGGCCAGGGAAAGAAGAAAACGCCCGCGGCTTCGGCAGACGAGTGCGCCGCGCTCGTGAACCGGATCCGGGCCGCTGCTTTCAGGGCTGATACTGTCGAGGTCGAGGAGGAATCATTAGAGGAGGGAGAGGGAGAGGAAGTGGGGGAAGGGGGGGAAGGGGAAGGGGGGGAAGTGGGAGAGGAAGTGGAAGTAAGTAGTAGGAAATACCCACCGACGCGGATCCGAGAGTTCAAGCAGCCCTCGGGCTACCCCGGCCAGAAAATGTTCCTCTACTTCGAGGGCCCGCAGGACCGGATCAAGAAGAAGAGTGCCAAGAAGAATAAGTACGAAAGCAAGATCCCCGAGGATTTCGTTCCGCGCATTCCCGGCCAGCCGAGGCCGAGGACTACTGCTGCTGCTACTGCTGCTCCTCCTTCTTCTTCTAGGCTGGGGGGGCTTACGTTTAGGAAGTATTGAGTTTGTCGTTTTGTTATAGAGCTATCGGATTTATTTGTGGTGTTGTGGCATACCAAGAAAAATATCTCGCTTTTATGGTCTATATCTCAGTCACGGTTTATAGAAAAAGATGTATATTATGCCTCTAGAAGCATATCGGAATATCTGCATGAGGTGGGAAAAGGCTGTAATGCAGATATGATATATATAAGTCAGATACACCCATATCCAAATTTGTAAAAAAGACAGCTAGCCTAGAAAACGCCTTTAAGAGATTTCAAAGCCAGTCTCTTGCTTCAAAGCTCGCTGTCCCTGAACGCCGGAATATGCAACCCTTTTTCTGCCATCGTTGTCTGATGATATCCCGCCTACCATAATCCATTGAAATCAAATATACCCTCCCTGCCCCTCCGTAATGTCCGTTCCTGGCTCAGTCTCCTCTCCATTCCCAATCCTATATCAGCATATATAATCAATCCTTTACGACAAAGATGCCACCGGCCAGGACGCCAAACAAGACAGCCGTGGTGGCGAACCCTGCCGCGACGCGCTCGGCTGTGGTTATGGGCCGCGGGGCAGGGATCTTGGTATCCGTCGCAGCGCCGGCATTCACGTTTCCTTGGGAGGTGCCGCCCGTCGAGGCCGTGACGGGCGCCTGGTTGGCCGTGGACTCTTTCTTGACGAGGGTGTATTGCACGGCCGACAGGGCGCTCATCTGCTGCCCGACGCCGGCGGTGCCGTCATAGGCGCCCTTCCGCGTCCACCTGGTGCCGCACGCCGTGCCCGGGTCCCCCCTGTACAGGTTCACGGCCGGGGAGCCGGAGCACTGCAGGGCGGCGGCCGCGGCGCTGCTCCGCACGAGCGGCATGAGGATGTCGAACGTGAAGGGTGCCATCTGGGACGCGCCCGCCATCCAGCGCATCAGGTAGGCCTTGAAGCTGAGCTGGTCCGTGTCGCACTGGCCGGCGGGCTCGCACTGCCTCTCGACGGCGACGCCGTCGTCGAAGAAGCCGGCGGCGCGCTGGGCCAGCCCCTGCGTGCGGTCGCGCCAGGTCGAGTTCCCACCGGTGAAGTTGTACATGACGGCCGCGCCGTGGAGGAAGATGCCGGCGTTGTACGTCCACTTGGCGTCGCTGATCTGGGTGCAGGCCGTCTCGACGCCGGCGCCGTCGTACACGTTGTAGTCGGCGTCGATGAACTTGACCTCGTCGTACATCCAGTCCCAGACCTTCTCGGCCCAGTCGGCGTACGTCTGGTTCCCCGTGTACCGCGCCAGGCGCGAGGCGATGTTGAAGAAGCACCCGTTCGAGATGGAGTTCTTGTAGTTGAAGCCAGCGTTGAAGGTGAAGATCTGCCATCGCAGGCCGCCGTTGCACTTTGCCGTGTCCCAGCGGTCGACTGTAGAATTGTTGGTCAGTTAGGGATATGGCCATGTGGATGTAATCGGGCACGATCAACTTACCATACTCGTTGAACACGGCCTGCACAAGTGCCAGCCACTGGGGCTGATCGGCTGGCGGGTTGGGGAAGTTGTTTTCGGCGGCCGACATGGCGGCCATGGCCCAGAAGCCCTGATCGTCGTTTCCGAGCGTCGAGGTCTGGTTCCACGGCATGAAGTCCTTGTCGTCTCCGACCTGGTGGAGCAACGCCTGCGTGGTGACGGGCACGTACGACTCGTCGCCCGTGTAGAACCAATAGTCCACCATGGTGCCGAACATGGCGCCAGCCTCCCACCCTGTTATAGATATACAGGTTAGCCGACATGGAAGCAATACTCTTTTGCAAGCGATAGGGTTGTAACTTGTCTACGTACAGAAATACGGATCTGGTAGGTTACCCGGCGTGTCTCCGGTGTTGTTGCCAGTGTAGTACTTTAATAAGCCGAAGGCTATTGTACTTGCAGCTTGCTTGATCGAATCTATCCCTGTTTTAGCATGTATTTTCTAGCAAAAGAGCAGGGTATGGTGTTCACCATCGTTGGAGAAATCAACTTGTAAGGCATTCACGCCGCTCGCCAGCAAGCCGAAGGCGCCTGCCACGCATAAGGTTGGTCGCATGACTTTGGAAGGAGAAAATAATAAAATAAGAATAAAAACAGAGCAAGGTCAAGAAAAAGAAGAACGCCAAAACGAACGAACGGGTACGTATGACAACACAGCAATGGGTACCAGCGAGTTTAAAGTCGTAATCTCGAATGGCACATATCCACCATTCGTCCTCTGTCTACGTGACGAAATGAGACGAAACCTCTCCCATCAGACAACACGTTGAGATGGTCTTTTCCAGGCCTCTTGTTCTTGTTCCCCAGATAAAGATGAAATGCAGAACAAAAGGCAGCCCAAGAAAATGACAATAAACTCGACCGACTGGGAAAATGTCTGCAACACAAAGAACCGAGACAAAGAAAGATGGGGGGAATGGCTGTTGGTTGACAGGCAACAAACAGTTGGCCGGCAACACAGAAGAAAGGAACTCGAGAAAACAATCAGATGAAGAAGAGAAGAATAACAGAAAAAGAGCAGATGGATAGGAACTGTAACTTCTAGGTTCCCATCCGTCTAACCTACATCCTTGATGGGGGCTGAGCTGGCCAAGCTGACAGTTTCGTCAGCGTAAGTTGTAACACTTCCCACCTTACGCAGCGTCGTCCCGAGTGGCCGGACCTGCATGTAGACGCCAGGCGGCTACGATGTGTCGTGGTTGGCGGATGGATCATGGCGGTCCCCGGTTTATTTATTTTAAGCAGAAAGGGATGAAACTCGCCAAGCTGCACATGGAGGCGGCTTTCGTCTCAAGGGGACATGATACATCCGAAGCCCTCTTTGCTCCAGGAATAGAGACATGGTAAGTCGTGCATGTCGCTCCTTCTGTTGTTAAGATTTGTATCTCTTCGTAGATTTGGATAAGAGAATCAGAGCAAGCAAACGCCGCCTGTGGTTGTCGCGACAAGTACTGCTGTAGTGTAGACGAAATATGGGGATCCTTATAGCGGGGTTCACTTCCCTGTGGGCCTCCGCTTCAAGTCAGCTCAGCCAGTATGATAGGAATCCCATATCAAACATCGACAGCTGCACGTCAAACAAGGCAAGACGTGTTGTCGAGTTTGCATGTGGGTATTTTGAAGAGCTTGCTTTGCTATGAATACAAGTGAAGCTTCGGGCAGAATATTCTGAGGCCAAGAGCCCTAATAGATATCAGTGCACGCGTGTGGTCGCCAAATCCACATGCATCTGTAACAGAGTCGTGGAGTTTAAGGAAATCGTGAATCATTGCGCCCTCTGATAAGGTACATATCGAGAAGTAAAAATCCCATATCTGATCCAGGCAGATAATGAAAAATGATACAAGGTATCATCAGTACATCTCGTCTAGGCCTTGACTTTCTTCAAAGGGGGGGCCTCATCATCGTCGTCCTCTTCTTCATTTCCACCCTCGCCTTCAGTCATCTCTTCATCCTCTTCTTCAAAGTCGAGATCGCTCATCGCATCAGCCTCTTGAGCTTGCGCTTTACAGATAGTTAGCATCGCGCCCCTATACAGACAGACTGAGACAGGTACTCACTGAAATACTTGATCGCGCTGGGCCACAAATCCTCGCTGAAGGCAACAGCCAAGTCGTCCCCGTCCGGGAAGATCTCGAGCGCGAGTGAGTCTTCCTCCTCATCTTCGTCTTCTTCCTCCTCGTCCTCTTCATCTTCTTCCTCAGAGGTTTTTCCTGCGCGTGTCTCGGCGCGCTTCTTCTTGTCCTCCTCGACTGCGATGGCGTTCTCCTCGGCCGATATGTCCTCACCACGGTAACCGAACCAGCAGAAGAAGGATACGCCGCCGAGTCCGTATGCGTCTATCTTGGCGCGGAGCTCCTTCTGGTCGGCTGTCCAGTCCTCTGGCTTCGTCACCTTCTTCTTCTTCTTACTCTTCTCCTCCTCCTTGCTTACTCCGTTGGCCTGGCTCTTCTTCTTCTTGTCCTCCTCCCAGACCTTGACGGCGAGGTCGAGCAAGCCGTGCGTCAGGTCCTTGCCGGACTTCCAGTTGATGGGGACGGGCTCGCTGACCAGGCCGGCATAGCCGTCCTGAGAGCGGCGGTACCAGAACTTCTTCTCCAGAACCGTGTCCTCGAAGTGCTCGTTCTCGGCAAACTCCATTCTGATCGCGATGCTCCGTGGGTCGCCCTTGCCGCCATTCTCAATCTCAAAGTGCGACACAGAGAGACTCTTCAGCGACGTGAGCAGCAGGGCCGAGTCCCTGGGCTGGATGTACTGGTCGATATCCGGCGGCGCCTGCTCGAGCACCAAGGGCCAGAAGTTGGGAATCTTGGCCGCTAGCTTCTCCCGTTTCTCAAACAACGGCTTAGAGAGGGCATATTGTTGACGGACTTTTGTATGTTATGTTAGTGGCGATCAAATGAAATTCAAGCTAGAATAACGACTTACTTATTTCAGTCTCGACATCTTCAAAGTCTCTCTCAAGCTCAAGCAAGGACTCATAGGTCGCATTGACCTCTTCCATGTCATCGGCCATCGCAGCAAATGATTCGGAAGAGGATCGAAAGTAACGATACAGAGAGAATAAACTAGAAAGAAGGAACTTTATAAAAACGACCTGAATGTTGCTTAGGTAGGTTAAGGAGAGTTGATTGAAGTGGTACAAAACACAAGAGGGAGAGAAAAATGTTCTGGTTAAGCTATCAAACACCAAAGACAGAAGAGCTGTAGTGGGGCATCAATGGGTCATCTCAGCCCTACCATTGGTGCGTCACCAAGTAAAGCTGTACTTGTACTAATGCAGGTGAGCGAGCACCAGGAACACAGACACACTTACATAGCCCATTTCTACAAAGGGCTGTTTTATTAAAGCACTAAAAGACTTTATCATGATCAAGGTATCACTTTATGCCATCGACCTATGGAAGGAGTGGGAGCTAAACATTGTTGTTTGTCCAAGTTCATACTTGCACAACACTGAACACCTGCGTCTCAGAACGTCGAGTACAGGTACATATTCTGGAAGTTGTTTCAAGCGTGCTTCTGGCAATGGAGCACGTACACCAGGCATTAAAAAAAACCTTTGGCTTCAAGAAATTTTCTGTACAAAATCTGTCAAGAGAAATTGAAACCTGACAATGGCATGACTGAGAACATTTTCACATGGGCGTCCAATAATTGCCTATTCCGGTTAGAACATACAGGTACTTGTCGACCAAAAGCAGGGGGATCCCCATCTGTGGGTTCACTGTCAGGCATCTCTAGCGGCGCCGCTGAGGGTGGGGGGCTGTCCTAACTCCACTTAGTCTAGCTCTAGCACCAGTTAGCGCAGCGTAGTTGTTGAGCGGTGTGGGGATGCAGAAAAAGATTAATCTTCCCCATCCTTTATCGCGACGCCGATGAGGTGGTAGACAATGGTTTCACATGATAGAACCAATTCATCACATATTATACCCATATACTGTCTCATCTGCGACTTAGCGAACTTGATAACCAGCGCATAAACCTATCCGAGCCACACTCACTGTATCAGAGACACAACCTACACCTGTGCATACCATACAATGAATAGCTTACCAGGACTCGGCGTCCCGTCGGGACGGGCATACGACCAGAATGATCCCAACATCAAAGCGGTTGGTCACCTTGCGCTCCGAGACTCAGCCGCAAAAAGCATCCGGTTTTTACTAACGCGCGCTCTTCTTCTAGATGAACGCGATGATGGAATCATGCTTCGGAAAGGCCGCCATATCCGGCGTCATGGGTTTTGGCATGGGCGGTCTGTTCGGAATGTTCATGGCATCTGTAGGTGCTCCAATTCCACACTCGCAGAGCAATCTTTTCTCACATGATATACTCTCTCTCTGTGCAGATGGCCTACGACACACCCTACCACGCACCCGGCGGCGTGCCGGGCGCCCCAGGCGCCGCGAAACCGATAGGCGAGCTCCCCTGGCGCCAGCAGCTGCGCGTCGGCTTCAAGGACATGGGCTCGCGGTCGTACAGCACGGCCAAGAACTTCGGTAAGGTCGGCCTGCTCTTCAGCGGCATCGAGTGCGGCATCGAGGGCTTCCGGGCCAAGAACGACCTCGCCAACGGCGTCGCGGCGGGGTGCCTCACCGGCGGCCTCCTGGCCCGGAACGCAGGCCCGACGGCAGCCGCCGGAGGCTGCGCCGCCTTTGCCGCTTTCAGCGCCGCCATCGACGCCTACATGCGACAGCCGGCGGACGAATAAAAATCAATCCATTAATAGAACGGGGGCTTGCGGCAAAGCAGCAGCAGTTGTATCATTTAAGAGGGGGGAGTTAACTCACGCGTGTGTGTTTTTGTGTATATTTGATTGAACTGTCTTTCTTGTACAGTACCAGTTGGCGCATTTGGGGGGGAGTCCTGCATTCCACGGCACGGCATAGCATAGCATCATGGGCGTTTTATGGGATAAATCTGGCATGTGGGAACTTTGTATCAAACAACATCTCATCTCTTTTCGAGCATTCCACAGGTCCAGGTTGGCCTTATCAAACTGGCGGTGGCATGGGAACTTTCACTGGAGAACTGCGGACGGAGAAACAACCTTGAGAACTGTCAGATCATTGACTGTTGTATTCCCTACGCGCATCTGTCTGGGCCAATCGGATATGTTAATTATCTAGACGGTGGTTTCATGTCGGTTTTGAAGTCGATAGACCACTCTAGACTCCGAATATGGATTCAATTTACAACATCTCCCGTCCTCTCCTTCAGCCATACAGGGAGCTTGAGCCCAGACTGCATGCAGAGCAGTCGCTGAATAAGGTGAGTGATTTGATTTCGGCCAAGTTCTACGGAGTCGTATACTTCGATACACCTTGGTTACTTGCAGAAACAACTTGAAGCCCAACAACATTGCTGGGTTAACCTCGACTTTCCAAGCCGATCCCCCCACCACCATAGGCTCAGTTATGATCGGGAGTTCTTACCTGGCTGCATTTCGACATCACCGTTGGCCCTAAACCACTGGCCCAATGCAACTGGCTCTTATTTCTCACCCTTCTCTTTCTACAATATGTATGTTAGCATTATTCAACACATGGAACGGGCCGCACACGGAAGGGTAAGCACCCCAAACTAACCTACGTAAACCGAGGCACAGTCCAGCAACGCAAGGGACAGGATGTGACGTAGAGAGAGGGACTGTAGTCTCCAGTATAACCTTCACTCATGATATGTGTTAGCCATGTACCTACCCCAATGTACCTACCCAGCTTCAAGTCAACGGCCAGAATCCATGTCACATGCACTTATAACCAAGGACAGTGACAAGTAGGCATAATCATACAGGAAACTCTATTCAAATAATTATAAACAAAGGTTAGAAAGGGGTCGATCGATGAGACACAGTCTCCATCGTGCCCTATCCCAAATTGCCCACGACGATCACCGTGGCTCCGTCCTCCAATGCGCCAATGGACAAAAACCTCCTTGACAACGCCTGACTCCCTCCGTTTCGGGTCCTTCTCACACCAGTCCATACTCGCTTGAAAGAAATCACATCGAGCCTCCCATGGCAAAGCAAACTCGGCCAACGCGTTCGTGTAACGGGGTGATTAAGCGTCGGTTGGAATTGCCTCGTTTTATGCCCAGGGGGGTGAACAAACAATTAGAGTGTCGGAGACGGCGCGATGTTGTCCCACGGGAAAGTGCAAAATTATATATATCCTTCGAGGCTCACGTGATTGAACCATAAGGGTAGACTTTAGTAGACCTTGGAGTTTTGGAATAAGGTACGCATGCATGCATACCAAGAGGTGCCATCAGGTAGGGCATCGTTGAATACTTTTGGTCGGTAGCTCTCGAATCTTAGGTAGGTAGCCCATCTCGCAACTCTCTTTTGCTGCGAGGGATGAGATTAAGATGTCGCCTTATAGACCTGGAATGCCCCAAATTCCCAAAAAGCGTTGGTAAAGGCGCTCGGATTGTTGGCGACGTGATCGGTGCAGTTGCTAGGGCCTAGGGAGCAGCATTAATATCAGCATAGGGATCAAACAAACGCAAGTTTATCGTTGCAGCCTATCGAGCTTCCAACAGTAAGGGAGAGAACAAAAGGAGGACGTACATCCACTCTGCGCATACACCGCCCCGGCGTACTGACCGCAGAGATCGATATTAACGATGATGCTCTGGTTCCGGAAATGAGACGAGATGTCGCAGTTTGTGTTAGGGAAGTCGGCATCTGCCTCGCCCCAAGTGCTGGGGTCGGGTTGTTTGGCTGTGATGTCCCCAGGGATGGCATCCCGGCCAAACTGCCACATGCGGATACCCTGGTCGCGCCACTCCATGGCCATGACGCCACCTCCCTTGCCGTTGAACCCCTGACCGTACGAGTCCTTGGAGGCGCCGCTGACGCCGCAGCCGGCGTTGTTGTTGGTGCCGTTGTAGCAGTTGCCCTGCAGTGACGAGCCCGTCATCTTCCGCCTGGCGCCGCCGACAGAGCAGCCCTTGGTCGTGTGCAACGTCATCTGGTTGCCGTCGCTGGCCATGTTGACGGCCTCCATGACGTCGATCTCGCCGTTGGACGGCCAGTCCGTCTGGTCCGTGAGCCACAGAGCCGGCCATGTACCACAGCCAAAGGGCGTGTGCTTTACGTCAAAGATAAAGAGGCCCTGATCGTACTGTGTTTTAGACTCGACGCGCACCGAGAAACGACCGGTCGATGCGTCGGGCACCGAGCCGGGACCTACGCTCGTGTCTACCTTGAGCACTGCTGATGTCTCTGAGGCGTAGGTAAGGTTCTGAAAAGTCAGGGCGTGAGGTGTCAGCTTCACCACATAAGGGCCGCCAAATGTCAGAGAAAAGGGGCACGCTTCCTACCAACTGCTCGGCCTGTTCCCGAGGGACATAATGCACGAAGCCCTGCGCGGGGTCATAACCAACGAAGTAGTTGAAGTTATCGAAAAAACTAGCCCCGGAGTCTGTTTCATGATTCTTTATTAGTCTATAACCTAAGCCATAGACGGCATTGCACGGGTTATATGACTCAGAGAAGCACGAGCGAAAGGGCTGATTTGAATCCAAACTCACACTCATCGGCAACCGTATAATTAAGTTTCGAGTAATTAGGATACCGGTTTGCCTGAGTCACTTTGACAGGCACGACGACGACAATCACGATGATGGCAGCGAGGGCGAAGATGACGCCGGCCCACGTCCTTTTGCGCCAGTACCTGGGCTTATACCACGGCTCGTCCTCTGGGTGTCGCATGGCGACCGGATAGACAGGGTTTGTCGGATTTGGCGAGTACGGTGATGGCGTGGACTTTGATAGCAGTTCAATATTGGTGACTTCAGGAGAAGTCTCAGGGCTGGAATAATAACGAGGACCTGAATCTGGATCTGCATCAGCGCTCCCAGGACCGGCCCGGGCTCTCGGATAATGCGAGGAATAGTGCTGCCCGTCCATATTTGTACTATCCCTGTGCCTGTACAGAGAGACGTCGGTTACCAGGTTGATGTGACAAGCTTCTCCAGGCTGAAGTGCATGCACAGGGGCATGTGTATGCGTGTGTGTGGGTATAGCCTTGGTTCCTGTGTGGTCGACCGAAGGCAACAGAAGACCTCGCTTACAAGAAATCAACCCGGATTGGCTCGAGATAGAAATATCGTCTCACTTCTTGAGCGATGCCCCCGTGGTTAAGGTATTAAATCACCGATTTTTGTTTACGCCGCACAGCGGCATAAGAAATGTGATTGGAGACCAAGGACCAAAGGAGAGAGAGAAAGCGCGAACTGGGGTTTGATGTAATTCTCAGGATGGAAGTTGAACCTTATGCTGATGCCTAAATGACATAGGTAGTTACTGACAAATGCAAGCAAAGCAGGTCCTTCCCTACGACCTCTTACCGAAGTTGCAAGAGCGTCCAAGCTTCTGGAGAATGAACTAAATGTAACCAAAATCACTCCTAGCAAGTCGCTCAGTCTGGATTTCCTTTACGGCAAAAGTGACAACGGTAAGAAGTAGAAGACAGAAATGCACATAAATGTTCGGCAAAGTGAAGAAAGGAAAGGAGGAATGGTGTTTAGGTAAGCATTGATTATGAATACGAGATTTGAGTTTCTCCAGAGTACTTGCCGGATTGCCGAAAAGAGGGAATACCATCCTCTAACCGCCTGGCACTGACTTGGCGTGGGTTGCCATAGATAAGTGATACAAGTATTTCTTGGGGTCGGGAAAGGAACCCATTGATCGTGTGTGTTTTGTGAGGAATATAAGTATCAGGGCAGAAGCCTCGATAGGAAACGACTTGGAAACATTCCAAGTCGCATGGCCAAGCCCTGTCATATAACTTGCCATGCTGATCTTATCCTGTTCCTGTCCATTTCCAGAGACCCTGAGGATCTTTTGAAACCTCCCTCAGCACTTGTCTCAATATTGGGATTCGAGGACCAGAACTTCAGAAGTAGGTTGGTTTAAGGCTTTTAAGGGAAAGGGAGGGCCGGCAACTTTGCGAGCTCAGGATCAAGGCAGACAGACAAGAAAACACCTGGCACCTATTGGAAACGGCCCGGGATGCCCGACGCAGCATATCTCTACACACGGCCAAGCTTTGGGGCTCGAAAACCGATACGGCGTATTGGCCTCAAAATAACGTGAGTGCCGAGTGCACCGTATCGTCCAAATTGTTGAGTGGGGGAATACGACCTTGCCCTCGACGACGTGGGAGTGCCGTACACCTGCCCCAAGCCTACCCTGGAGGTACCTTACCCCTTGGCAACATTCAACTTGCAGCCAAGCGCTTCGACAAACCTGAAGATTTCCAAATTTATCTCCGATCTTGCGCGTGCCTGTTATGGTTCAAGCCAAAGTAACCGATTGGCCAGACTCCATGTCCAAGAGATGCTACCTGTACTGCTGTAGCCTTACAGCATGTGCACAATACCTGGACTTACAGCCCTATATGAACGTTCCATGTAGGTACAGCAGTAGCTTTTGAGACATACATATAGCCGACGTTGGACAGGGTACGGATATTTTATGCGATGTGATATATGTATGCAAGGAATAATGTTTTGCGCACAGATAAACCGATCCATGCCGCCCAACAATAACGAGCTCGCTTCCTGATCTGGCTATGATGAAGCGTTACTGCTTTGTTACAGTACAAGAGCTGATTCTGTTGATTGAAGCTTGGCATTTGGAGACATTAACATGCTGAAGATGGTCGACTCGTACTCTGATCCTTCCCAACATCGACCTGAATAAAATCATGTCGTCAGAAGTAATTTCAACTATCATCCCCAAGGGTGGTTGATCCTATTGTCAGCAAACTATTCCCTGCTTCGTCGTCCTCGGGACGCCAGACCCGATCCCGCTGACCTGCTGGTATGATATATGAACAGTCCAGATTTCAATATCACTTTCATGCTGCCAGATTGTCACTTGAAAAGAAAAACATCGTAGCCTGGCGGTAGGGCAATAACTAGTCTCAAAAATGTGATTAATCTTCCGCACAACATGCGCATAGGGCATCGACTGGGTATATGTGTATAAATGCAAAGGGAACAATGCCGAATTTCTATCAGCCGTCCCCCGTGTTCTCCCGTGCCTCGTTTGATGTGATGGTACAACTGATAAAACCCAACGCCTATGCTTGGTGTCATTCTGCGGCACTCCTTCAATCATCGTCTTCCTCCACCCGTGCGCGCTTGGGCTCTCTAGAGTCACTGTCTTGGAGCCCAAATCCTCTCTTGGAGGAAGAGCTTTGATCGACTTCCGCCATGAACTTGTCCATCTGAAACGGGTCGTTGCCGGCCGTATCACGTTCGAATTGAACCGGCCCTTCTCGAGCCTGTTTGAAGTTCCACGTTAGCTGAAGCTTTTCGGAGTAAGGGATTATCAGAAGTACTAACCTCGGCGTCTGCGACTCCCTTGAACGTGCCCCGCCCCAGGGCCTCGCCGAAGCGGCTGGTCTTTTGGATCCTGTCCATCTCCCTGTCGCCAGCTGCCTCATCGTCGAAGTCATCCATATTTTGGCTGGGACGATAGATGCTATTGATCGCGTCCTGCGCTGCGAAAAGGGGCTTGTCATAGGGGTTGTCTTCGTTGAACCCACTGTCGAAGCCGCTCGATCTGTTGAAGAGACGTGAATCATACATCGACTCTGCTTGCGCTGTGGGCTTGGCCAGTCCAAGCGCGATCTTCTCTGAAATATCGCGGTTTTGTTCACGGGCCATAACTTGTACCCTTCTCTCCGCGCCCATTCTTGACTGTCGTAGCTTCCTCTCCTCTTCCCGACGCTTCTCTGCACGGGCCTTTTCTCTTTCCCGGACTTCCGAGTCCTCGCTGTCGGATCCCGAGCCCGAATAACTATAGCTCCGCGAGCGGGAACGAGACCGGGAATCTCTCGAGCCCCTGGAGTCTCTGCGCTTCGAGGCATTGGCACGCTCATCGCGCGCTTTCTGAGCGAGCATCCGCAGACTCTCTTCCTTTTGCGCCTTCTCCCTCTCAGCCAGCCGCTGTTGCATGAGAGCGCGTCGGCGGACATCATCTCGAGCATGCCGATCAGCCACATACAAGGCTTCCGAGAATTGCGCGAACTTGTCATTTATCGTGACATCCTGCAAACCTCGCCCGTCTGCCGCCAGACGTTTATCGAGCGGCACCGTGAAGCCTTTGGGATTCTTCCAGTTTGATACAGGAGGAGGGATTTTCCACGCTTCTTGGTCTTCGGCCGTCAACTTCCGAGGGGGTGATCGAAGTAGCGGGGGTGGGGGGCTCGGGGGACCCTATAGGGTTTGTTAATGACAGTTGCATACCAGAGAGAGAGAGAGAGAGAAGTGTGTGCGTGTGGGAATCCTTTGAAAAAAAGTAATGGTCTTACACGGGGGATTTTTTTATGCTTGAACTTGGGAGGCTCCATCGGATCCCTTTGTCGCTCTACTATCTTCATGATGCGGTCCTGCTTCTTCGAGTTGTCCCCCATTTGATTTGCTGGCGTATATCGAACATAAGTCGCTTCTCTTTTATTATTCGTATTGAGCGTCTTCGGCTTCTGGGCTGCGACGGCAGACCCCACCAGGGCAGCGAGAGCAGCCTTTGTCTTTTCGGTGGTTTCTTGAACCTGCTCCTGACTAGGTCGAGCCAAGCTGATCTCGCCCGCGTCTGCGCGTTGTCGCAATGGAATCAGATCCTTAAACGAAGCCTGGACGATCCGGTTCTCGGCATGCCCCTGCCTAGCGATCGCATCGTATTTCACCTTCCCTTCGGCGTCGACCTGTACCGCCAGTGCATTGCTCTTCCCTGACCTCCTCTTTTCCATCTCGCCAGGATATTGGGCGACATGTATTTCCGGGAACGCCCCCCCATTTCCGAAATCCTCATCGGTCCTCGGTCGCCAACCTTGACGCTGGCCGTACGGAGGTGGTCCGGTTCGCCGCAGAACGATTTGCGATTCATCTATCTGGTCGCGTCCGACGATACGCGGGCCCTTTTGCTGAGCATAGATCGGTATTTCCTCATCTTCGCCGGTGTATTTAGGTTTGGGTAGAGCTGCCGCAAGTGATCCAGCCATCGCGACGAATACGTGGCGTGACGTAGATCGGTTTTGCAAGTAAACGCAGAGACCGGATTATTCGTACACGAAGAATTTAAACACACATTCCCTTCCCTAGAGAGAAAAAGGCAAGAAATGATATACACAGTCTATCGGTAGACTTGGTGGTTGGCCTAGGAGTTCTTGTTCAGTATTCCAATTAAGGCAAGGGTGTCTGCTGCTTTGTATTGGAAGCATGCCTCCAAGAATGAATTTCTGTCGAAGCTCTGATGGAGAGGTCCAGCCTCAATGTGGGGCTGAGTAGTAGGTCTACTACTGTGTACTGTGTTAGCAACCAACTGCACTGTACTCACTCAGAAGGCAACATGTGGCTGGTAGCAATTGTGCAAATTTCGATGGGAAAAGGGGCGCTCGTTATGACATCAAGTACACGGCATAAGGAAGAAAAAAAATCTTGTCTCCAGGCTTCTTTCCGTCCTGTTCATCGACTGATACCCATGTTCGCGACTATTTTGCAAAGCAGCCTATGATACGAGGCCAACTGTACACAGTACAGCGAAATTCGAGCTTGAAACCAACCATGTTAATAAGGTCCTTAATACCGGAAACAATACAAGTGCTCTATAATGTTTTGTTTCACACAATCAAAACATGCATTTGCTCGGAGGTGCCTTCATATTCATTTCACATGTTCTCCAACACCATCGTATTCTTTTGACGCCTATGATACACCACGGCAGCGATTTGCTAGCCCATGTTCCCTTGTACGCCTCCAAAGATGCCTGGTCATTATACAGATCGTTATCTGATTTATACGTAGCCCTTTCTTGCTCCCTGGGGTGATCTGTCAGAGTGTACGCACAACAACGGACTTGAAGTGTACGGCAACTTACCTGGAAGAAGAACTTGACAATAAACACTTGCAAACCACCCATGGCGATGACCATGAGGATTTGTACGATGCTAAAGTTGACGATCCTGGATTCGGTGCTACGAACGGTACTGAAGTTTCTGTTCTCTCGCGTGCGGAAGTATTTCTGGTTTCGGGTGATGGTGGAGAGATGGCCCGAAATCTTGTAGATGGATTCTTCGAGCGCACTGGTCTGTTCGGGCGAAGAACCGGGTTTGGCGGGAAGTTGTGCCCGCACCTCATCCTCTACCTATACAAACAACGCATCAGCAATGCCCGTTGTATAGAGAAAGTGTCGCTTTATGAATAGAAAGTTTAGGTTGCAGGGAACGAACGGCGATCTCAAAGTCGACAAACTTCTCCGAGTATGTGCTCATCTCATTGTTGAAGCAGAACTTGTATTCGCCCATGTCGTTGGCCACGAAGACGAAATCTCCTTGGCGCTCCTTTTCGCCGTCTAAGATGATCTTGCCATGCGGCCCGGTAACTACATAATCGACATCGAAGGATCCTCCTGATTGCACCTGTCATACGCTGTCAGTGTGGTCTTTAGCTGCTCGGGAGCTCGGAGCTCGGTAGCATACTGCGAAGTAGAACGCGATCTTCTGGCCTTGTTTATGGGGTTCGGCAAAGAAGCATGCTTGCTCGTTGGCCTGTAATTTGTATGTCAAAGCAGTCGCCGATACCAGAGAGACTAGCCAGGCCAGTAGGCCGACCGATAAAAATATTCCCTTCATTCTGTTGGGTGTGCGGTGTATAGTCAATCGTTGACCACCCGTTCGGCGCCCTTCTTGACAATGATTTGGATAGACAGCTAGAGCCAAGCTGTCAACTGACACCCTGTCGTGAAGGAGCGGATTATTCCAAGGACCGATCCGCCCCCTCCCCCCCCCCCCCCCCAGTCAGGAGGGGGCTTGGCACGTCTGGCCCCAAAATTCCAAAAGCTCTGAGGGAGCCTCTAATCTACTTTGGGACTAATGAACACCGACCCCCCCCCCCCCCGCAAACTTCCAGCCAAGCATAATTTATACTAGTCTACCAAGTAGTCCAAAGGCGCCCCCACATTGGATAACCCTGACGTGCCTGATCGTGCCTTTGGTGGTGTCGTCACTGCCTTGATCCAACGTTTATAAAGTCGTCCGCGTAGATACATGCTTATGTACTCCCACATGTGACAGGCGACAGCGTCATTTGCTGGGAATTCCCTTTCGCTTGTGACGCCCACATCTTCGAAACTAATTGCAACTCGAGTCCCAAACTTCCTAAACCACTGCCCTTTAGAGAGGTTACATCTCAACCACGCTGGAGAAGCCGTTATTCACGCGTCTCTCCTCAGCTGGAATCACATTGTATTGAACTTCCACAAGTCTTCGCCATGGCGGCGCCCAATAGGAGGCTGGCGGCCATAACGTCGGCCGGCATCCGTCTCGCAACTTTCTTTTTCCTCCGATGGGTAAGACAACCGTTGTCTTGGCAAGCAGTTACATAGCTGAAATTTGTTGCTAACAAAGTCTACTGCAGGCTGCAATTCCTGTATGTCCACGAACCCTTCTCTCGCCTTGGCAGCGGCGACTTGAGATTCGCTGATGCTAATCGTACCAGCCCCTTGTGCCTGCGATCTACACACTGTTTGCTGTGTACACGGTAGCTTTCGTATCCAACTACTTCACCGAGCCCAAGTACGAGCTTTTAGATGAAGTCGATGTCGCAGTGAAAGACAATGTTCTTAATGAGGAAGAACTGGACGCAGGGGAGACAGACACGGCCGTGGTGGAAGAGGAGGTGGATGTCGAAGAGACCATTTCTCTCGTCAAGAGCCCCCCCAGACGGCTGAAGACGCTGCTTACCGGCGTTCCCAGCCCCAACAGCCTTCTCTCCACTGCGCTCACCTTCCTCGTCAATGCGGCGTGCATCGCCATGGTAACCGACTTCGTATACTCGCCGAAATGGTACTATCCGAGCCACGACTTGTCTTTTGCCAGACTCGGTTACGTTTCCGACTCGGAGGCGAAGCTGCTGATCAGAGAACCCGACCAGACCAAGATGCCGATCACGGTGCAGCTTCACATGAAGGATGCCCAGGCGCCGTTCGATAACCCGCTATGGCATGAAGTCGGCCGTGTGGGTTTCACTGCTAACGACACGGACTACACGGCCGTTGTTACCATTCCCTTGCCGCACGCCAAACAGCGGACATATGAGTGGACTACCTCCAATAACCACTCGGGCGAGTTTACATCTGCCCCGAAGCCCGGCGTCATGCCAGATCTCTTCGATGGAAAGTTCACCTTTCTGTCCACGTCCTGCATCGTCCCACGGCTCCCTTACGATCCTCGAGATCATCCGTTGGCCTTCCCGGGGATGAAACACTTGGCCAATGTTCTCCCAAGCCTGGGTGCGCAGTTCATGCTATTCCTCGGGGATTTCATCTACATCGAAGTGCCACGACAGTTTGGACAGGCTGTTGAGAACTACAGACAGAAGTACCGACAAGTGTATGCGTCGCCAGATTGGCCTGCTGTCGGTCAGAACCTCAGCTGGATCCATGTCCTCGACGACCACGAGATTCAAAATGATTGGGACTTGAAGTCTGCAGGAGTCTACGAAACGGCGGTCGATCCCTGGCACCACTACCAGACTGCTGTGAACCCCCCGGTGGCGAAGAGGGCTGGCACCGGAGGTATACTACCCCGGTCCGGACCGACCTACTTCTCGTTCACGCAAGGCCCTGCCTCATTCTTCATGCTCGATACGCGATCATACCGCTCCAAGAACTCCGAGCCCTTCGACAGCCCGAACAAGACCATGTTGGGCGAGACCCAGCTCGAGGATTTCCTCGCTTGGCTGCGCCGGCCTGAGCCGAGGGGGGTCAAATGGAAGATCGTGGCCAGTTCCGTCCCATTCACCAAGAACTGGCGAGTCAACACCAAGGACACGTGGGGCGGCTTCCTTGTCGAGCGTCAGAAGATCCTGCACGCCATGTGGGATGCCGGCAACATGGGCGTCGGCGTGGTCATCTTGTCAGGCGACCGCCACGAGTTCGGCGCCACGGCGTTCCCGCCGCCAAAGGACAGCCAGTGGCTCGAGACGGTCACGGTACATGAATTCTCAGCGAGCCCGCTCAACCAGTTCTACTCGCCCATCGCGACATACGCGCAGACGGATGACGAAGATGTGAAACTCAAGTACGATATTTCTTTTTTCCCTCATAATCCTAAGCAAACTCCATGGCATAGTGATGTTGACTGTTGACATGTTTTTAGGTACATCAATCACGGCAACTCCAAGTTCGGCGCCGTCACGATCGAGAAGTTGTCCAACGAGCAGAGCAGTTTGAAGTACACGGCCTTCATTGACGGAGTCGACGCGTGGAACTTCACCATCCTGTCCCCAGCTACGGCGTATGCCTCTAGAAGCGGCGGTTCGCTATGGGATAGGTTAAGGGGCCACTAAGTCAAGTGGGCTTGTCACCTACATCACCTCCCTAACCTAGGGTGGGTAAGTGGGTATGGTTCTCTATATGGGTATATTGGGCTGGGTTTGGCAGGACGAATGTCTGGTCCTGCCTTGTTATACGGGCGCGATGGTATGTTAGAGTCATCGCAAATTAGAACATGCTAAAATGTTACCAGGACTTGAGGGGCCTCTCGGCAGTTTCTCAGTCCTAGTACTAGACGGGATATGTATTTCTGGTTTTCGGAATAAGTAGTTGGCTTTCTTTGCTATAATTGATTTCCAATATACTAAAGATCAACTAACAATCCCTCTTGCCGGTTGATGACTTGGCTGCCTTTTCTACAGCTTACCAATGCATCCTCTCTCTGTGACCAATCATCCCTAGATATACGAGGGGATACGTCCGTCGTCTCCTCTCTCCTACCCGGATAACAAACAGGTTATCATTCGCCATCACTATATACGCTGTGCGAAGGCGAAAGACAGAGACGCGGCGCAGCTTTCTAGCTCGATGATACGTCACTCGCGGTTTGTATCCATCCAGCGACTAGGCGTCGGCGTCTCTATCTCACCTGTCGCTGTGGAAAGGGGATGGGCAAGCCGATGGCGATGGCGGTTGCGGCTTTCGTAGGGGTTTGAGCCGAATAAGGGAGTTGGACCGGATGACGGAGGGTCGGACGTGGGGCTAGGTATGCGTGAATGTGGTGGGAAGTCGTCGCTATCACGATCTCCCGGTAGTCTCAGGGGCTCGGGGACGGCCGACCCGTGCGAGAACTGCGGGTCCCGCGGCACCCTCATCCCCCTTCTCGTATTCTCGCTCCCACTCGCATTCTCACTTGTGGGGAAGTGCTGGCATGTGTTTGTTGTGTTCTCACCATCGCAGGATGGGGGTGTGGTGATGTTGATGTTGATGTTACTGTCGTTGGCGAACAGCATCGAGGGGCTCCATGACCGGTTTGGCCTGGGAGGGGGGATGGGAGGGAGGGATTTGTCGTGCTGGACTGTGGATGAGTCTGTGATAGTGGTGCCGGCGTCCCTTGGCCTCTCATGAGGGCCTCCCCGGGCGTTACCGGCAGGCACATGCTCTCGTTGAGTTTGTGTCTGCGATGGCGCTTGTGCCTTGGTAGGCAAAGAAGGATATGGAGCTCTACGAGAGATCTTGTCGTTGCTGGTCCCTCTTCCTCTTAGGTCTGCTACCACAGGGGCTCTGGTTTGCTCTCGCTGCCGGTGCACCTCGTTGTTCGGTGGAGCTAGCGGGCTTTGTCTTTTTATCGCATGTTGAGCTCGGGGGTGCGTGGAGACATCTGCATCATTTCCATAGGACTCGTGGACCTGGGCAGCCCTTTCGAAGCTGGCGGGAGTAGGCGCAGGGTCCAGCAGCGTGTCTGAACGGAAGCGGCCAGGGGGCGGGAAGACGGGAACTTCATGGCCACTTCGCGAACTATCGCTCCCCACCCAGAACCTCGGGGCCCTGAAACTACGGCCCAGGCGGCGGAGAGCGCGCCCGACAACGCGCCTTGAAGCCTCCTCCCCACTGCCCACCACCACCCCTGCGCCCACCCTTGAATCTCGTACATCACCCCACTCCTCGACGCGCTGCTCGCGTGCGAGAGCCCAGCGCCGCCGGATGCGCAGGTACCAGACCCCGCACAGGAAGGTGACGAGGAGTGACAGCACAGCGCTGCCCAAGCCGACGGCCAGCGTGCGCGGAAAGGCAGCGGGCTTGTCGGTGAAGGTAGAAGTGGCGATGCTTCCGAACAAGAAGATGACGAGGACGGCGCCGATGTAAGGGACGGCGAAGTAGGTGAGCTCCCATATCACGCACGAGACGAGGTTGACACGGCGCCGTCGTCCTCTCGTCTCCCCTTGCCTGTCCGTCTCGTTCTCCGTCACATCACCATGTCTGTACCCCTGAGGTTGAGTCTGAATCGGTGTCCCTCTCTCTAGGTCTACGATGGGTATGTCTGAGTCGCGATTCGGATGGTACGGGCCACTCATAGTTTGTGGCTTGTCTTTTCAAAGAAAGGGGTTTGTGGGGGTTTGTTTCAAGAGACGAAACAGGGAGGGAAGGGATTTCTGGGATTCTGCAAGATGCTGCCGTCCTTCGATCACTTGTCTGCCTGGCAAGTAGTGACCTCGAAGTAATGACAGCAACTGCTTTCCTCCCTGTCTGTCCCCTCATTGGCTCCAGCCTCTAGAGACAAAGCGAAAGACAGTTCACATCTCGGGCCAAGCCTCACACATATATATATCAACGAGTCTCGTTCAAGGGCTTTGTCTGCTGTAGTGTGAGACAGTATGAGTCTGACCTTGATGCCTCAGGCTCGAGGTTGTGGAAGTCTTTAGAAGTTTTCAGGCTTCATTTGTTGTTGCCTGGGACTCTGGGTATGGTGGCTGTAGTTTGTGATCTCTGGGTGCTATTAAAACCACTCGACGATTTGACATATCTACCCTTGATAAACGGCCTCTGAGGGCTTCCAGCCACTTCCCAGGGCTTTCCGGTTCTTATCTGGCGCAAAGTCTTAGAAAAACGGTCCATGCTGCTTGCTTGGGACTTTAGTATCATAACAACCCGAGAAGGGACGCATCCTTTTAATCATCCTCCTGGCCGAGTCGCATGCTATCAATTCTGGTCAAGTCTTAAGTCGACTGGTATCAAACCTTCTTTGACATATGTAAATCGTGCTGGAGCAAGTTTTTCTCGGCTATTGGTTATCTATGTGGTTCGGTGTTTGACAGTCACGAGTTGCGAGGTATCGCTCCATGAGTGGACTTTCCAAGGATCTCTGGAACACACAGGCCTTTGCCTAGGCAAATCTAATGAGATAGAGCCCTCTGTCAATAGGTAGCCTCAAGTAAGTAATGGATTTTCTCACCTCGATACTTACCCATTATGAACTCACTCTGTCCTTAATCGCCGCGCCACATGATAAGACATAAGACCCTTGTTCACTCCAAATTTGTGTTAGAAAACAGGGCATAAGAGCAGTTCTATTCCCCATGCTTTGACATGCAGCTCTTCCAAGGCGAGGCATGGCAGTGATGACGCTGAAGTATTCATTGCTCCTGCTACACTTCAATCCAGTGGGATCGCTCCTGCCCCGTGCCATACATGATATTAGTTATGTAGGTAGTTGAGAAGGCGCTTGGGGCAAGGACCACCATGAGGAGCCCGTCCCTGCGTTTTGGAACCTGGTAACCTACATGGATCCAGTATGCAGTTGGTTCGTTTGTCGGTACTGTGCAAGTAAATTACATGACAGATCACCTTCGTCAAGCCCAGCCCTCGGTTCGCCAGTAAGGAGGATGAAAGGGGAAAGGCAACATAGCTACTGTGTAGTTGGCCGCACTGTATCACAGGTGACCTGCATACGAGTTAAGGCTGAAAGGCAATTGAAACTCCGCATGTTAGGAAATAGATCCTAACAAGTGTGTTTGGGACAGAACAAGTGCTACTGCCGGATCAGAAAGCGTATGTGCTGCAAGTTCCAATAATGATGGATTCTTCTAGGTTAGCATGATGTCTCGGGCGGGTGGCGCAAGCACGTGGTCTGAGCCGTTTCGAGTTCCTCGACGTCCGGCGACCTCCCTGTCGAATACGTATCTCAGTTGTGGCACGAACTTGCGAGATTCCTGTTGGTGCGTTCTCGCATGCCAGTTAACCCGAGAAGACCCTGGCCAGATCAACATGTGGCGCCGACGAATGTGCTTCGAGTAGGTACCCACCCTATGCAGGCCCGCTCCGAGTACCAACGGTGATGCAGCTTTGACTCCTGACCAACAGTGCCGGACCTGAACGTCGTGTATCATGTGCAACTCCGATCATGGCGCCTCTCCATCTTCAGACAGTTATAACGTATCATGGCAGCGACGAGGTTAGTCAATGCCCTGCCCAGACTGGTCGAACCTCTATGAGCGCTTGGGCAAGCCACACCATGACACTAGAAGAGCCACTCTGGCAATAGTTGAACGCGCTCGAAAGCTGCCAGCTACTGCGAGCACAGCGCCTCTCAGGCGAGAACTCGTGTGGATTACAGCGGTGGTTTCGGGCATGCTCTTTTGGTCCCGAGATCATATATCCGGTGGAATATCGTCGCTCGCTTGATTATGACAACCGTGCTCTTGGGATCTCCATGGTAGGTGTCGAGCGACTATTGCCCTACTTCCATCTCGCTGTTCGTTGCCGATTTCCCCTAGATGACGGAATCTACTCCTCTTGACTAACGCCGTCAGGATAGCCAATTCAACAAACGGAGACCCGGCTCACACGTCAAAGACGTTATTGTCAAGGACCTGAGCAGTGCTCGCCAGATTGTCATCTGCCTGATGACAGCCTCCTGCATCCTACGCTTTAGGCACAGGATAAGAGGAGGGTTATCAGGACGACCGGTACTGGTACTGGCTAACGAGAATCAAGATGCGTTGGACTTTCAACTTTGCTTCCCCTGCCCGCCCTAACACACGCTGCCCCAGAAATCCCAGCGCTGCCCTCTCCATATAGCAGATGGAAGAGGCATCATCAGTCATCATAGCAGCAACAGTACAGACCTACGCTTCTTCACCCTTAAGTGCACGGCGAATCACGTCAGAGCGTGTAGGAACTGCTAAGAGTCCGACGCCCGTCAAGAGCCTCTGATTCGGACATCATCCGCCTCGTCGAATCAAAAGATGTTTTCCCTTAGGCAACACGCAGCCTCAAGCGGACCTGAGGTGTGAGGGTACGACGACGGCATAGGTTGATGATGTATATGCGTTGTTGCGTCTGTTTTGGTAGTGAGATCGAACCTTGAACCTGGTACTCCTGATGCAGAACTTGTGCTAAAACAGATACAGCTAACCATACCTACCTAATCTCGGCCTTAACACAGTAGGCTCTTGGCTCTATTCTGTAAGCTTGCACGGTGAGGATACCCGCCAAGTGCCTACAGCCGCGGGAGCAGACTGGTAGTCGCGAGGTAGCTTCACTGTACCCGAAGTCGTACTGGTCTTACTGTGTAATTGCCATACACAGAATCCTGTACGACCGAGGGCCTTATCATTCAAACTCCGCGAGGAACAACACCTTACGCTTAATCTTCCCTTATTTGCCCAGATCTTGCGACCGTTGTGGGAATGAGAGCTTTCAGAACACGGATTGCGGCGCCTATCTTGAGGTGGGTTCAAAGCTAATGGAGATGGCCGTGTCCTCCTCCAAACAAACAGCAGCTCAAACAAGACCTTTATAGGCGACCGGTGAGATACTACTCCGCCAGCCATGCAACGTTCCGATACGACGTTGACCCGGCGTCTGCATCGGCGTCGAAAGTTCCTGGCCCCTGGACAGCCGCGAAAGGAGCGCCTTCCGCACTGAACTGGGACCTCGCTTCTAGCGGCCTCGCGTTTTCTGCCACCAATGAGAAACCTGACCATTGGGGGAATGTACTGTAAGCGAGCAAACGACGGGAATTAGACGAAGCCTGGAGATCCGCCACTGACCAATAACCCTCTACAGCCCCTATGTTTGGTTGAGGTTGGTCACATCTTGTCTGAGCTACAGAAGCAAGTGCAACACACTGCTGATCTCGACATCCTTATCAGGGACAACTGCCGGTGTAGTGCTTGCACCCATCCGAATACAAGGCAGCGAAACATCAACACCTTCGAAGTGAGGGGACCCCCCGGGACGTTAAATGAACTCGCTTCTGATTACCTCATTTCTTACAGATCCCAGAAGACATTAAGCCACAGAGTCTGAAAGCTGACAAGTCTCACCTTACAATTCAATGTACCAAACACCCCACGTCACCTTTGCGTTACACAAATACCCGAAGAAGCCCATACTAACTAACCCAAATCAGGGTCACATGATTCCCATGAGAGCGTTTATACCTGGGAATTTCTTGAGCCTTATATGAAAGGAAAGAGGCCTGATCATGAAGAGGTTAAGTGCGTGGACATGAGAAGAGATTCCTCATCCATCTAGGAAGATTGTTTAGACTGACTCGATCTAACCGGCCAGGCCTGAATATTTCGGTGCTGATGGCCATCGAGATGCCAACTTAGCCTATAGCGAACTCGAAAAGGATGAGACCAAGTTTGTTGGTCGTCTAACGGATACGATTGTAGGCGCATCTGCACAATTAAGTCCCATGTCATGAGATGACCCTCTCGCTCACCATGTTCATAGGTACGAAAAGGGTTTGTCTTCGTCACCGGCGTCCCAGCCGACACTGCCCAACCGACAGAAGACTTGCTCAGGAAGATCGCATTCATACGCGAAACCCACTACGGTGGCTTCTATGACTTCATCCCAGATCTCGCTTTGGCTGATACGGCATATACCAATGTAGCTTTAGCCGCGCAGTACGTCTCACAATACCCCTGGGCCGTCAAGATACATAGACAATATTCTAAGTACCTGGCAGCACGGACACTACTTACTTTACCGATCCAGTCGGGCTCCAGTCGTTTCACCTTTTGTCCCATACAGACAGCAGTGCTCACAAGGATGACGCGGGCAACTTGGGAGGGCAGTCTCTTCTCGTCGATGGATTCCACGCCGCTCAGATACTGAAGGCTGAAGAGCCCCATCTCTTCAACGTCCTGGCTAGCGTCGACCTCCCCTGGCACGCCAGCGGTAACGAAGGCATCACGATAGCCCCTGACAGGCTGTACCCGGTGCTTGAGCTAGACGAGAAGCGCCAGGCAGTGCTCCGCATCCGGTGGAACAACAGTGACCGCGGCGTGGTTCCCGTCGGGGGCGAGTATTCGGCGTCGGAGTGGTACAAGGCCGCTCGGAAATGGGACGAGATCTTACGGCGGAAGGGCATGGAATACTGGTTCCAGCTCAAGCCGGGCACCGTACTCAGTAAGGACTTGTTCTGTCAACACAAGCGAGCCGCCCCTGCTCGTTCAAAGCCTGGATACTAACGCTGGTTCTAACCCCACCAGTTTTCGATAACAGACGCGTATTGCACGGACGAAGCGCCTTTACGGGCGTGAGGAGGATTTGTGGCGGTTACCGTACGTTCCTTCTTTTCAATCCTTTCTTTTCTCCAGGATTTGATCTTTTTTAAAAAAAAAATACGTTGATCATTCACTTACCTTGACATGTGCTTAGTTAACTGGGACGACTACATCTCGCGATGGCGGAACACGAATTACAGCCAAGACGAGATTCTGAAGCAGATAATTGGATAGATGGTGATTCCCGATGGCCGCGCATGCGCTCTCGAATTGGATGTTGTCTTGTATGTTTCGCTTCTTTTTACTCAATTCTGCATTTCGAATCGATTGGTTGAGTGAGAGCGTCGGTGTCTTTCTCATTACTCGATTCTATCTGCAACAGTAAACTACAGACAAATAGATCAGAGAGCTTTCTTTCGGAGCAGCTCGATCTTGGGATAATTTTATTATGCATTTAACCTTAACCTTAGCTGTATGCAACGAGATTGATTGCTTTTTTCTTGTTCCATGGTATACTGGTGGATGAGCTTTCTTGGTGTGGTGGAGGGAGGTGAGTAGGTAGTCTAGTCTAAACCTGATAAAAATGCAATTCGGCGTATTCCGGACAGACAAACTGATACATACATGCATGCACCATCCTTACATACTTACATATATCGGCTGTCGGCTTCGCTTGCAACGCAACGGGAGACGTCACATCACGTCACAAGTCTTGTCCCGTCGCAGGAACGGGATGCTAGGTTAACCTACTTATTCACTCTACTTGCTTATTTTTACCTAGTCTACAGCTGTAGTTCGCATCTCAATTTGCGTTTCCCGCTCGTCTGATTTTGGATTGGTGTTGCGGGAGGCATCGGGATTCTACATACATTAGACTAGGTTAAACACAAACCTATATGAGGGGGAGAAGAGGGGGAGGGGGGGAAGGAAAAGTATACTAGCTCCGTGTCGGGTAAGAGGTATAGATAGCCATCTCGGGTACGTGCTCGCCTGCATTACGGTTTCCTACCTAAGCATACTCACAGTATTTCGAGCTTTTTATTTTATTCACTGACTAACCTTAGGTACTTTTGCTTGTGACGGATAAATCTGTCTTCTTTTTTCTTGTCCTTTTCCTCTTGTTTCCTAATCCTCATCCCGAGAAACAAATTCTATTCTTTCCAACAGGGGAGTATATATATATAAAGCTCATCTGTCTAACCTACAGACAGTAGTACTCCCAACTTATAGACCAGCTTCTCATCATTTAAACCCACTCTGGAAAAAGCAAATCGTTATTTCGATAGGCCAAGAAACAAAAACATTATCGAATAATATAAAAATGGCGGACATGAAAACGGGCGTGTTCCCCCACGACAACATGCCGGCTCCCAAGACCGACCGCGTCATGCCCCTCTTCTCGCTCAAGGGCCGGACGGCGATCGTGTCTGGGGCCGGCGCCGGCATCGGCCTCGCGATCGCGCACGCCCTCGCCGAGGCGGGCGCCAACGTCGCCATCTGGTATAACTCGAACAAGAAGGCCCTGGACGAGGCGGCCAAGATCGAGAAGGAATACGGGGTTAAATGTGAGCCAGAAGATTCGATTCAACCTTGTCGTCACCGTCTCGTTTCGTTCTCTTATCTCATGACCGACTTACATCGCAATATTTCAGAAGGAACGAGAGAGAATTGACGTAATTCCACAGGCAAGGCGTACCAGGTGAATGTGAGCACCTACGAAACCGTGAAAGAAGCCGTGGACAAGATCGTGCGAGAGTTCAACGGACGTCTGGACGTCTTCGTCGCAAACTCGGGCATTGCCTGGGAGGAGGGAGCGTTCCTCGACGGGTCGATCGACACGATGCACAAAGTGTTCAAAGTGAACGTCGACGGCACCTTCTACTGCGCCAAGGCGGCGGGCTTGCACTGGCGGCGGCAGCACCAGGAGCGTACAACGCTCGACGGGAAGCCGCTCGAGAACTACCTGTCCGGCAGCTTCATCAGCACGGCGAGCATGAGCGGACACATTGCCAACATCCCGCAGATGCAGACGGTATATAATGCGTCCAAGGCGGCTGTCATTCATGCTTGTAAGATTTCTCTCTTTCTCTTTTTCCTTTTTACATTTTCTCCCTTTCTCTTCTCTCCAATGCTGAGGCGGTAGAAAGAACGAGCATTGGAGGAATGGAGATTTAATCAATCTTTTTCGACGGAAATGCTTAATATCCAGATGAGTTGCTGGGTTGTCTAAACACAAACGACTAACTGTATCCTTGTCGGTCGGTAGGCAAGTCGCTTGCAGTCGAGTGGACAGGGTTTGCCCGGGCCAACTCGGTGTCACCTGGTTATATCAAGACGGACATCTCGCTCTTCATTCCAGAGGAGACCAAGAAGGTCTTCAAAGACAAGATTCCCATGGGGTGAGTAGACAACCTATCCGTCCTCTCTCCTCTGTTTTCGCGATGTTGCTTGAAGTGAGCTTCTCACCATGTTGATGCGTAATTTGTAGGCGCGAAGGAGACCCCGGCGAGTTGAAAGGCGCGTATCTATATCTGGCATCTGATGCATCCTCGTACACGACCGGCATCGACATCATCGTAGACGGGGGCTACTGCGCACCTTAACTGCGTCGAGGCTCGAAACGAAAAGAATGGGATACAAATAAGAGAGAGATGGCATCTCTAAACAGCATAAGCCTCGCAGCATGGTTTTCAACGTGGTATCATAGATGGCGTATCCTAGATATAGACGCTTAGACGTTGTTGACGATAGAGATACACTGATCTAGAAAGGAAAGCTGTGGGAATAACACGGGCATAGCACTGTGGCTAACTTGTAGGTCATGTGAGACAAGAAATAGAAATAAACAGATTGAGAAGCACACCTGAAACAACAGAGAATCAGGGCCTGAGCTGGGGCCTGCAAAGAAGCACGAACCATTTGTGTCAAGATGTCACTGGGCGGCGAGTCGCAGAGCTGAAGTTGATGATGCATTATATATAAGTATGTTGTCTGCCTGGAATGAAAATAAAGGTAGAAAGGGGAAGGGAAAGAGGTAACCCATGAGAACGGAGAAGGCGTCGCAATACAGGCCGGCAGTTTGCCTTAACAAGGCTCCAGGATTATACACAGTACTAGAAGCACGGTAGATAGACAAGGCAATAAGAGGTGCCATCGTCGTGGCATGATACTCCCTCCTACACCGGTTCTAAGTTCCAGTTCGGAATCCATATGATCTTTCTTCGGCACGGACAAAAACATGTTCATTTGATGAACATGGCAACAAATGCTACCATGAAATCCACACATACTGGTTACTTCGTCTGCATATGACACGAAGGGTTCTTGGCCCCTCCCAAACCCCAACCACCCCACACCAAAACATCGCAAGGGACTGCCTAACCTTTGGGTACTGTGCGACGGTACAGCAGTACTGTACAAAGACTTTCCGCTCACGCTTTTGCCTGTTTCCCATTTTCGCCGCCAACTTGACTCTACCAATAAGATGGTCCAAGAGCTCTGAAGTTGCCTTGTCCCCCCCCTCGAACCTATCACTACTAGTTTACCCTTATTTAGAGGATGTCACTACTCCCACTATTCTGTAGCCACTAACTCCCACCCAAGAGCTGACTTAACCTAGAACTGCATCTTTACCATCTGCCTCTTCCCGAGCGTGTTCTCTCCTCCACCTACTTAATCACTTACCATATAGACTTCCGAGTTATAGTTATTTGCTGGGTGTCGCTGCCTCGGGGCCCCTTTGTCGGCACTTGTTCGCACCATCCTCCCCTCGGGGTTACCCTTGCCAACCTCGCCGTCCGTTGGTACTAATATTTCCCGATACCCACGTCAGAATAACAGACTTGTGAACCGCTTGCAATAGAAACAAAATACGCACCGAGTATATATTTTAGAGTCTAACACCTCGGTCTCATACCATATTTCCTTTGAAGTCTCTCTGCCTCGTACCTCGAAGCGAGTGATACCACAAGCACGCACCTGTCTTTTGTGCGAGCAGCGCAACATATCAACTCGACCTATCCCCCAACATGGATGGTGCCGGTGAGCGAGCGGCGCCTCCTGATCAGGAAGAGCAGCCACAGCAGCAACAGCAGCAACAACAGCAGCAACAACACCATCGGGACCAGGACCTGGACCAGGGGCAAGAGCAACAGCAGCCGCAGGAAAATCAGCGTAGTCATCAAGTCGACAATGCCATCCGTGCGATTCGCTCAAAGAAACCTCTCCCCCAAATCGACTTTACCATCCATACTATGGAAGATGGCACCCAGGTGAGCACCAAGGAACGAGTTTGCAAAGGTACGTGCCGCCCATCGACCCTGCCTCGCGATGCCTTCAGCTGACAATGCCCCATTTAGACGTCCAGGCCCCGGCCGTGTTTCCGCCCAATGACGATCAGTTCTTCGAGGATGACTATCACAATAAGCCCAACATCGCCTTTCTGAAGCAACACTTCTATCGCGAGGGTCGCCTTACGGAACAGCAAGCGATATGGATCATCCAGACCGGTACTGCACTCCTGCGCGAGGAGCCAAACCTCCTGGAGATGGACGCGCCCATCACCGTCTGTGGCGATGTGCACGGCCAGTACTACGATCTTATGAAACTATTCGAAGTGGGTGGTGACCCGGCCGAGACCCGGTACCTCTTCTTGGGCGACTACGTCGATCGAGGATATTTTAGCATAGAATGCGTCCTCTATCTGTGGGCCCTGAAGATACACTACCCCAAGACGCTCTGGCTGCTGCGCGGCAACCACGAGTGTCGTCACCTGACGGATTATTTCACCTTTAAGCTCGAATGCCGGCACAAGTACTCGGATGCCGTCTACGAGGCCTGTATGGAATCGTTTTGCGCCCTTCCGCTCGCCGCGGTCATGAACAAGCAATTCCTCTGTATTCACGGTGGTCTGAGCCCTGAGCTGCATACTCTCGACGACCTGCGTAACGTAGGCTTCCCTTTCCCCTTGCCCCCCTTCCCATATGATGTCTTAACTGACCTTGCATGCAGATCGACCGTTTCCGTGAGCCACCGACGTCGGGGTTGATGTGCGATATTCTCTGGGCCGATCCGCTCGAGGATTTCGGTCAGGAGAGGTCAAACGAGTTCTTCATGCATAACCACGTACGGGGTTGCTCATACTTCTTCTCGTACCACGCGGCCTGCAGCTTCCTGGAAAAGAACAACCTGCTGTCCATTATCCGGGCTCACGAGGCTCAAGATGCAGGCTATAGGATGTACCGCAAGACGCGCACGACAGGATTCCCGAGCGTCATGACCATCTTCTCCGCCCCCAACTACCTCGACGTTTACAACAACAAGGCTGCCGTGCTGAAGTACGAGAACAACGTTATGAACATTCGACAGTTCAACTGTACCCCGCATCCATACTGGCTCCCCAACTTCATGGATGTCTTCACGTGGTCTCTGCCTTTCGTCGGCGAGAAGATCACCGACATGCTCATCGCCATCCTCAGCACCTGCTCGGAAGAGGAGCTCCAGCAGGACACGCCGTCGTCGTCGGCGGCGCCGCAATCTCCTCCCCTCCCGAGCCCGTCGGACGCTGCATCGCTGGAGGCGCGGAAGCGGGCTGTCAAGAACAAGATCTTGGCCATCGGCCGCATGTCGCGCTATTTCAACGTGCTCCGTGAGGAATCCGAAAGGGTTACCGAGCTCAAGACGGTGGCGGGCGGGCGCTTACCCGCAGGCACTCTCATGCTCGGTGCCGAGGGTATCAAGAACGCCATCTCTAGCTTCGAAGATGCCCGGAAAGTCGATCTCCAGAACGAGAGGCTGCCGCCGAGCCATGAGGAGGTGGTAAAAACCATGGAAGAGGAGCGTAAGGAGGCGCTAGAGAGAGCTGCTCGCGAGGCTGAGAATGACACCAAACTGCACACACTATCTAGACGGCTTAGCATGTAAGTCGTCGCATACAGCTCGTCTGCTTTCTTGTTCAAAGTCCTAACATATATTCTATAGGGATCGAAAGCGAACGTGAGTTGTGGCGTGTCTATAATTGCTAGCGTCGAAGCGGCGATGAATAACGAGACTTGGACAATACTGTCCAAGCCGCCCGGGTGATGGGCATCGTGGTTTCACTTGAGGATGGTGAGGGCGGTAGGCAACTAGTTTATCTGACCTTGGCGGCACTAGTGTGTTTATCTTGGTGGTGATGGCGCTGTGTCGACGACGTGGGGCTTTCAAAAGGGAGGGTAAACATCGATATGACTTACGACTTCTCTGGGTGGGCAATGAAGACGAGCAGAATTAAGCGGGTAATTGGAGAGGTGCTTCAACTTGAGCAGAACACGAAATACTCAGAAAATCGCATTTGAATATCATCAGTAATGACCACGGTATTAGCGGCAACGTGAGCGGCCAACAACCTTTGATTGACGGCTGACTGCTTACAAACGGTTCCGTGCTTTAGCAAGCAGCCCGAGGGGGCATCTGTATTTCTTTTGTAGCCTACGCGATTTACTCCGTACTATTCTGGGATAATATGGCGCATGGTGCGCATTTCCCATAATTTGTTCTGTTTGTCCCTGGCTAACGAAGTGCACCCGACGGAACCTTACTGAGCGACATCAACAAACGCCGGGCCGGGACCGGCGCCGTGACGCACAGCCGAGACTTCTCCTCATTATCCACATGCATACATACTACACATACACATCCTGAAGTAGTACTCTAGAGTACATAGTGATCAATAAGTGCGGGGAAAAGCAACCGACATATTACCTACCTACATAAGGTAGCTTGAGGGGGTATGAGCAACGGGCGAAAGCTTACCAGGATTGGAGATCTTCTGAGTTTGTTCTGGTCTTTTTGATGATTCCCTCGTGATCCCTTGTCATGGCCAAACTTAGGGTATGTTAGGGGTTCATTATCGTATTTGTCGCTTGCTTGGGAACCGCGTTGACTACCTACATATCCTAAAGGACAAGAAGAATCGCGCCAAGATAGCAGAGCAGAGAAAACAGAAAAAGATCAACAGAGGGAAAATGACGACGACGACGGCGTCGAAATTCAAACTCAACGCCAGCGGCGTCCCGGACTACGACGACCTTCCCCTGAGAAAAGGGGATCCTCGTCGCGCGGCGTGGGGCCTGTACGGCGAGAACGATCAGCTGGGGACGCTGAACAGGCTCACGGACGGGAGGGTCGCGGATGCTGCGAGGGGGGAGATTAGGTCGGGGAAGCGGTACGTTTTATTTTATGGGGCTTTTCTTTTTCTCTTTCTCTGTTTCTGTTTTTGTTTTTTTCTTTCTCTTTCTTAGGAGTGGTATGTTGGGGACTGAATTTGATGATATATATACAACATACGAATTTAAAGCATCTCCCTCAACTGGCCCCTGGACGCCCAGCCCAGACAGACGTTCTTCCAGCGCGCGGCCTTCCACCAGGAGATGATCGCGAAGCCGCCGCGGGCGGTCAACGACGACACCTGGACGTTTAATACGCAGGTTTCTACACAGTGGGAGTGAGTCTTTTTTTTTTTTGTTAACTTTTATTCTTCCGTCTTTCGGAGAATCGTCATAGATACTTCTAATGACATTTTTTCCATGAAAAACTTGGTTTAGTGGATTGCGGCACTTTGCGTACCAGGACGTCAAACTCTTCTACGGGGGCGTTTCCCAGAAAGATATCCATCGCGTCAGCAAGATGGGGAAGAAGAGTACCGTTCTGGGTATCCATGGTATGGCAGGCACCCCACCTTTTTCTTCGTTGTCGCTTTTCCTTCCTTTATATGTCCAAGCGTGATATCTTCTGCTGTCTTTCAGGGAAGAAAACTTTTGCCAAACAATGAGGGAAATAATACAGAAATTTTACCTTTGGAACCCGCTGACATTTCTTGTGTATGCCAGCATGGTCCGAACAAGGCATCGTCGGCCGTGGCGTCTTGCTAGACTATCACGGTTGGAGGACCTCGCCCGACGGACGGGCTCGTTCGAAAGTGAAGGAGTACGACTCCTTCGACTCTGTCGCCATCCCTCTCGAGGACCTGCAGGCGTGTCTGGAAGCGCAAGGGACGGAGCTGAGATTCGGTGATATCTTGTTCATCCGGTCTGGTACGCGTCACTTGTTTTCTTGCCTGTCTATATAGTATATAGATATATATATATATACCCTACCCCTTTTTACCACCCCCTCCCATCTCATCTCCGCCTTTTTTTTTCCTCCCTCCAAAACCCACCCACCACTTACCATCTTTCTTACAGGCTTCATGGTCTCCCTCGCGTCCAAGACCGAAGACGAGCTCGCGGCCCACAGGAACGTGGTCCCGCACCGGTTCGGCGGCGTGGCGCAGTCCGAGGACGTGCTGCGCTGGATCTGGGACCACTTCTCGGCCGTGGCGGGCGACCAGCCCTCGTTCGAGCGCTGGCCCGCGCCTACTGCTCCTACTCCTACTCCTACTACTAATACTAATACTAGTACAGGAGGAGGAGAAGAATCCGCGGGCTGGCACCTCCACGAGGTCCTGCTCGCGGGCTGGGGCTGCCCCATCGGCGAGCTCTTCGACCTGGAAATGCTGGCCGTGCACTGTCGCGAGCAGAAGAGATGGTCGTTCTTCGTCGCCAGCGAGCCGTGTAATGTCCCCGGGGGCGTGGCCAGTCCGCCGAATGTCTTGGCTATTTTCTAAAAGTTATGTGGGAAAGAGGCGAGGGAAGGGATGGGGCGTTAAGTTTTTTTGTTTACCTTTTCCGGATCTGGGGGAGTAAAGGGGGATCCCTTTTTTTTGAGCCTGTGGTGCGGGACATCTGTAGGAGCCTCGACTCATTATCGCCTCTGTCAACATAAACATGTCCGGTAACGTGGAAAAGGGGGGATTTGGATCATCCGACTGGTCACTGGGGTGATCAAAGTTCACCAAACTCTCTCCCAATCTTCAACTTGACCTTCTTGACACTTGCTCCCAACCTACCTACGTAATCACCACATGTCTAATCCCGGAGAGCTTTCGCTTTCCACTTTTCCCATCTTGAGGCCCTAGGTAGTTGACCCATATCTCAGTAATGAGCTATCCCCACATCGTGGACCATGTTAGCGCTTGCCCGAACCTCGGCCACATGCAAAAACATTGAAGAATTGGCTTTGACAGCAGAAGGATATATCGCATCGGTTCAATGGTGTAGTGGTTATCACATGTGTCTCACACACACAAGGTCCCCGGTTCGAAACCGGGTTGAGCCAGCATGTTTCCTTTTTCCCATTTTTGGTTTTTTGATTCTCTTGTCCTGTTCTCTGCAAATCAAGTTCGAGGACCTTTTGGGCTTATAAATGGCTGTATTGATCATCCATCCCGCAGTTTAAACTCCAGATCTTTTTTAATCCTGAGCTTGGATTAAACCTACGACAAATGTTGGTTGGTCTGTAGAAATCCTATTATCCATCCCGATTCCACCCCTACGGATGGCATCAATTCGCCCCCTCCTAATAACATCTCGCCACCGCTTCCCCCGCACCTCCAATGGCTCGCTCGTTCGTAGTTTTCATACTTGCATTTCTCATAAGAACATCATAGGCGCTGCCGCTAAAAGATGGATTAGGGGGCCATTCATTGGATTGAATTAAACCCCTCCTCGTAGGTAGGTAACCCACCCCCTCATTCATTCATTGATTCCAAATTAATGGAGCATGGCCCGACTACCGTCGATTCCCTCGGCCGCCTGCTTCGAGCGCGGGTTCTCCTCGCCGCCGTAGTGGGCGCCGTCGCCGCCGAGCTCTTCGATGACCTCGCGGCTGTGCTCTTTTGACTTTTCGCTCGTATCTGTGTTTTCCCCCGAATCCAGCACGCCCGTAATATGTTAGCCATACCACACAGAGGCGCATGATCTCCTCTTTTTTTTTCTGCCTTGGTGAGGTCAGGGGAAAAAATTGGAGGTGTTTTTTTGTAACGCACTCGGGTTCGACAGGTTCGCCTTGTGCCCTTGGACCTGCCGCGAGACGGTCTCCCGCCCCTGCGTCAGCTCCTGCATGTCTCGCGACACTGCCGACTTTGCGCCTGCGGACTGCATGGGCTCGGCATCCATGGTTTTGGTTTTGGTTTTGGTCTTTTTGACTTGAGAAAGTATGTTTGTCCGGGTTCTATTTGGGGACTCGGGAAAATGTGGAAGCAACCTTTTTTCTTTTTCTTTGGGCGAGGTTGATGCTTGGGAACTTAAACTTCCTATAAGTAGGTACATGTAATGCAAGGATGCAATGCTAGACATTGCTCAAAAACTCGTCACACCCCAATGACGCATTCCAAGGGCTTGTGGTTTTGGCTTGCTATCTAGGTTGCATAAGGTCATCTTCACCAAGAGCAGGATAATAAATCTGTGTTAGCCACCTGGTTACAGAAGATGCGCAAAGGACACAACACACGAACGAACCCCGGGCATCCCAATTCGGAGGTTTTTCCCCCCCTTATATCACAAACGACGTCTCTTTTTGTTTTTTTTCTTTCTCCATGCCAAGTGATTGTCGATCCGGAAATTCTCCGTCACACTGGTACTGCCTTGGGAAATTTGCCAGGGTGCAGAAACTAGCCTGGTGGTGTGTTCTTGCGCCCAGCCGTGATGTACGTCCTAGACTCATAGGCACACACATGGGTATTGCTACACATCATGTATCGCATGGCCTCCCGTTTCGTTTAAACGTAATATACACAAGACGGTACAATCCAATTACTTTACTGCGACTGGAAAGCCTAACCTCAGGCTTCTCATCTACCCTTTGTGTAGAAGTGAATTCCTTAAAAAGTTGCCTCCGAGTAAGCGCGTTCAGCAATTATCATGTGGTGACTTGACTGTCTAACAGTCTAATCCACAAACATAAGAGTTAAAAAATGAAGATAGTCAAATTCTCATACAAGGAAGACATGAATTTGAGAAAAAGGAAAATTGCTGGCTCAACCCGGTTTCGAACCGGGGACCTTGTGTGTGTGAGACACATGTGATAACCACTACACCATTGAACCGCTTGTCATGTGATCTCATGTTGCAAAACGGAATCGTGTTCCTGTTGTCTACGCACGGCGTCTACCATACGCATCCAGTATGGTTTGGCAAGGGCCCAAGGGTGCGAATGAAAACTTGCAGAAGCAGTACACAGAAGCGCTTCGGATAGAGACAGCTATCGGATGTGCCTGATGTGCAAAACGACCGGATAGTAAAATAACTGCATCAATTGCCTGCTATGAATCTCCAGGCACTAGACCGAAGTTTAAACGCCTCATTTCCTCGTTTCCAGTTCGGAACCGACATAGTTTACAGTGACAACTCCCAAAGCAAAGGCATAGCTTTTTTACACACGATTTTGTAAGATTGCGCGCACTACCCTCCAGTGAGGAGGCCCGGGTTCATGTAAGTCGTAACCTTCCGCCTACAATTCCTCAGTTCTTTCTGGCTCTCTTGCGGGGTCGCATCTCTTCGCTATACATCTTGAAGAGTTCGACAGGCTGTGTAGGCTGGTTTCCAGTAACGTCGCGGAATGCCGTGGTGGCGACGTAGTTGGTTTTGCCCTCACGTACGAGTCTGTAATACTCGAGGAGATACTCCTTCTCAGAGTCGTCGCTGTCAGACTGCGACTTGAGGACTTTCTGGGCTTCGGCCCTGTTGTTCATCAGTGGTCAGTTAATTTGTTCTGAAGCGCATTGGTAAAGTCGTTGAGGTATTGCACTCACTCTGAGATGTCTTCAAATTCAACCTTCGTGCCCAGGGCATCAGTAGCAGCGGTAGCTAGCTCTTCGCCGGCTGCGAGCATTGGTCCTAGGCGAAAGAGAGACGTCAATAATCGCATGTTTACCAGGCTGGTATTGGGGGTCTGTATTAACCTGTAACAATCATCATTTGTCCACGGTGCTTGTCGTCAAATCCATGAGGACCCTTTCCGGTCAGTACATGTGCCGCGACTTGAGCAACGTCCTAGAATACGTTAGTGGAGCGAGCGAAAAAGCACCATGAAGAGGCTACGTACTCCGAGCGCCACAGGAGCGAACTTGTGATTCTTTCCAATGGGCAGAGGCAAGATTCCCTCTTCCTGAACCTGGGGCGCGTATAGAAGGAGGTTCTCCGCGTAGAAACCGGCACTATATAGTCAGTGTTAGGATCTTCAAGATGTCAATACAATGACTAGTATGTGCCATACCGGATCACGCAAGGGGAATGGCCAGTACTGGTTGACGCGTCGCCCTTGCTAGCCAAAGTGAGAGACTCGAGCTCGATGAACTCTCTCAGTCTAGGATGTCTCTTGGGGTCGGCGTAGTCGCAGCCAGCAGAGCTGATCAGGCAGATATTGGGGATATCAGCCTTCTTGGCAGCGCTGATGAGCTCCTTGGAGATGTCCATCTTGTCCTTCGTGGCGGGAGGAATCAGACACATGGTATCACATCCTGTCTCCTTCAGCACTTTAACCAAGTTGCGCTCACGGCCGGGCACATGCTTGACAATCTTCAGGCCCTGGGACTGGAGTTCGGTTGCCTTGGGATCGGAAGGGTTCAGGGCTAGGCCCACGACGGAATCGTACTTGGACTTGAAAGGCTCGGTGAGGAGGAGGTCAGCGATGAGAGATCCCGTCTGGCCCTCCACGGCGGTGATGCAAATATTCCGCGACATCTTCAATACTTTGGTGGTAAGATGCGGTTACACTGAAATATCAATGTGAGGATGATTACTGTAGTCAACGGTAATAACCGATTGCCAAGCTGAAATGACTATTGAGAAATACAACAACAGGAACTGGAAACGCCTGCTGATGTATATAAATAAGGCTCACGCACGTGCCACACAAGTTCTGAAGGGAAAGAGAAAGGCAGTAATGGAGTTGTGCTCCTTCCTGTGTGACAAACTAATGTTGACATCCCAGCGTCATCCAATAAAGTGACCTAGGGGCGCCTTTGAGACAGGAACGGTAAACGAAACAAAGTGACTACTTCAGGTACATGGAAGAATTGGGATAGGTACCATACTTCCCAGCTGGGTCCTATCTATAATAAGGTATCGGCCTAGTACTATTTTCATTGTTGTTAGGTATGTAGGAGGTACCTGACCTTATAACGCAACATTGTATCTGTGGTGACCACTTGAGTTGCTCAAGGAAGGAGAGTTCGCCACTACTGGACATTTGTAAAGGAAGGACTACTCTGTAGCAGGCAGGGACGGTTTAATTAGAGACACCAAGTGGTATCAACTTTACTTGTACCTGGCATCCTGGCAAACCAAAACGCAAATAAACCAGCAAATTGTCAGTAGCTTGAAATCGGAGATCGAAATGAGGCTGAAAGAGGAGAAAGAGAGTGGTGACGTCTACAGTTGATGCCTAGAAATATCAGTCTCAGGCTCTCAGTCCTAGCACCAAATCCTGATCTGGTCTAGGGTCACCGGCTGCCCCTGACGACCCTTCGCCTTATTGGTAATAGTCTGCTCTGATTTGCTCCCCGGAATGCAACCGACAACCAGCGGAGACGGCATATATCTAGTATCTGGGGAGAGCTAAGACAAAGAAGGTAAGCCTCTACGAACTTTGGTACCTAGCAGCTATTTGCCTCGCTGTACTATGTAAACAGCATTACAGCTGCACCTGCCTATTCTTCAAATACTATACTGTGCATGTGCACACCCTCTACTGCCCGTTCCGAGCTTTGCTACCTTGAGAAGGTAGCTCTTGCGAATACCCTGGTGTCTGTTCATCAATTCAATAGCATAGTAGAAAAAAAGATGTCCATGGTGTCCTGTTTTTACGGTGTTATATGTTACCACCAATTGGCAATCACATGAGGTACCTTTCTTAAAAATGAATGGAGTAATACAGTACCCCATACAAATAGAGAAGTTACATATGAATGACATAACCATCTTGTACGGAGCACCTGGTACCAGACGACCCGTACCGGACGACCCATACCTGCACACTGTACCCAGTAGTAGCTTCCTATGCACTATCATTGGCAGCGGTGCACCTTCCGGCAAACGCACATGGCGAACATCATGAATGCGTCATCATCTTACCTTTTCTTCGAGCATTTCGGCCGGAGAGATCCCTCCGCCTAGGAATTCGTGTATTACTCCTCCCTCGAGTGACATTTATCTAGGCATTGCATTGGCATACTAGAAGACCTGTTTTGCATCCAGATAGCAGATGCATCTATAAATCCACCGTTCCCGGGGCTCTTCACATCTTTCACATCTTATAATCCTTCTCAACACTCAAGATGTTCGCGACCTCTAGATACGTAAGAGCTGTGCCCATATCCTCCATCGCCAGCAAAGCCTTCATCAAACCTGCTGCCACTATCAACAACCCGCGGTTATTCTCTTCAACTTCCGCCGCCATGACTTTGATCAGCGACTCCATCAAGCACGACCATGCCGAGCTTAAGCAGTACTACGAGAACATCAAGAACGCCAAGACGAACGACGAGAAGGACCAATGGCGCAACCAATTCACCTGGGAGCTTGCTCGCCACTCGATTGGTGAAGAACTCGTCGTCTACCCTGCCATGGAGCGCGTCCTGCCCAACGGCAAGGCCATGGCTGACAAGGACCGCAAGGAGCACTTAGTTGTACGTGTTTTTGCTCGCTCATGAACCTCCATTTGTATCTGATGCTAATTACACCTCAATGACCAGGTCAAGAATGATCTCGCCACCTTCCAGAACATGGCTGTAGAGGATGGCAACTTCGAGAAAGTCCTCGAGGCGCTGTGGACCAACCTGAGCGCTCACATCAAGGAAGAGGAGCACGATGACCTGCCCGCCTTGGAGAAGGCTCTGGACCCCAAGGATTCGGAGAGCATGACCAAGAGCTTCGGTCGGACCAAGATGTTCATTCCTACCCGCAGCCACCCCCACGCCCCCGACAAGCCTCCGTTTGAGACGGTTGTCGGTTTGCTCACCGCGCCCATTGACCATATCCGGGACCTCTTTAGAAAGTTCCCAGAGGAGACCAAGAGTCAGCTGCCCCCTTGAGGTTTTCGAGCGCTAGTTGCTGGTGGCGTGAGGGTCATTCTTCACCACTTCATGGAGGATCGTATGATTACGACTTGGTTGTTAAGGTGTACGGAGTTTCGGGCGGTTAGATGTTTGAAATGACCTTATGAAGCTGATGAGGTTTAATCCATTCTTATATCAAGTTGCTTTTCGAGTCCACGATCGATCAGTGTAAATGCAAGGCCTTTCTATGTTCTGTGCTCTTCAAGAGTATCCCTCAAGCGAATGGGCAGGATGCTGGACTATACCAGGACATACAGCAAGTGTGTGAATGCCCGTTTGTCGAAGTATGCGCCGGACTATATCCATAAAATCGGGCGTAACTTATAATTTCACAACCTGTGCACGTCGTAGACTTACGGGATGAATCTGGCACACCACAGCTTTCATTTCCTACTCATGTCGTGACATCATCTTCGCCGAAGAATGGACACTTCGTTCAACGAGATATTGATTATGCAACTGGTCCGTTCTACGTGTGCACTTCTCTTTACCCCAGATCAATTGTTGCTTAAGTAAGATGCAGGAGCCGCGTGTAAGCAGCCACAAGAAACGTTGAACCTCAGGTGTGTCGTCGTATGGATTGGGCCTTGCTATATTTTATCGGGCGCTTGCCAAACTCGCGGCGGAATGAAGGACGGACAGCATCATGGTCAGTATGAGATAACTTTTGAGGATGTCGGACTTTGTAAAAGAAAGATGCATGCATGCATGTATACTGATCTTACCTTACAAATGCCTGGTAACAAAAACCGAGCTGCATGTTTATGAGTGTGATTAAGTAAGTAGGCAGTGAGGTCTTTACTAAGGTTACTTAAATTTGTAGGTACAGTTCAGAATCCAGACATCCTGGCAACTTTGCATAGTTACTTTGTGGTAAAGTAGGTACGCTGAGAACAAAGACTTGAATCTGAGCTTGGATGATTAGATTTTCCAGATGAAATATTATCTGGACTATTCTTGAGCCCGAAAGGTCGTAATTGAGGAGGCGTTACTTGATTGAGTATCAAGTGAGGGCTAAAAGAATGAAATGAAGTAATAAGAGGGATTGTGCAATTAATTGTATAGCTAGCTAAGGGAGCCAACCCCTCAACCCCGTTCCCCCTTTTTGGAACGGATTTCTTTTCTTTATCTTTTTTTTTTTTTACCGAGGGAACCCGTCATTGCTCCGAGGCGAGCCCATGCCCTCGTACGTGCTATGCAGGCCGGGGCCAGGCGAGCTCATTTCGCTCCGCGGGGGCGCGACGCCCGCGTCCAGTTCCGAGTACCGATGGGTCGTCGCCTGGCTGTTCATCTCGTACGCATGGGGCGGGGGCGGGGGCGAGGCCGGCGCGTGCAGTGAGGAGGCGGCGTCCTTGTAGCCCGGGTTGGAGGGGGAGCCGCCGTAGTCCTGGTAAGGTACGAGGATGGCCGGGGACGGGGACGGGGTGGGATGGTGGTTCAGTATCTGCTGTTGCTGTTGTTGTTGTTGTTGGTGTTGTCGCTCCTGGTCGTTGAGCAGGCTCGTCTTCTCGTGAAGCTGCGTCTCGGCCGACTTGCGCTTCTTCTCGAGACGGACTATCGTCGTCAAGAACGTGATGGTGAAGACGCCGAGGATGACGGCGAGCGCGATGGTGGCGGCCTTGAAAGAGTTCTTGGCCGGTTTGGACGAGTTGTTGTCGGAGGGGCTCGACACTACTACGCTGCCCTGCGTCGGTATCACAATTGCGCGATCCGTGCCGCAGCACTCGAGGTTCTTCTCGCCGCAGCAGTAAGTCCCTGTGCCGTCCGAGCAGGCCGTCATCTCAACGGGGCCATTGGCTAAGCCGCCATTCTATATCCATGCATGTTAGCGATTGGTCGACTACACGATGATGTAGAGATAGGGAGGGGTGCTGAGAGTGGCCCGTGAGGCAAAGAAAAGAAAAGAAAAAGGAAAACCTTACCTTAGGATCCGTGCAGACATTGACGCAAGCGGGGCTCTTCCACGTCTTGTCTGTGCAGTACTCTCTCCGCAAGACACCGTCGAGTGTGCTTAGACAGAGGCCGGCCGTGGTGCAGAGATCTCTCTGCTTCTCGTCGCCATCTAGACGGCAGCAGCTCGAGTGGACGCCGGCTTGTTGTATACCAAGTTTGTTGCACGGCACCACGGTCTCGTTGTCGGCCAATGTCATGCCATCGGGAGCCCAGCACCTTATCTCGTCGGCCGCCACGAGCGAGCCGAACGAGGTCAAGAACAAAAGGCCTACAGCAGACAACATCTTCTTTTTGTTTTCGTTGGTTTGGTCGTGTCTGTGTGTCTATCTGTACATGTCCTGACGGGTTGGTATTCGGGTCCTCCTGGCGATCGAAATGCAATCGGCCGCAAAGACAACAACAAAGCGACAAGATTGATGGGAGAAGAGAAGAAGGTGAGAGACCCGAGACAAAGCAAATGACCCATCACCGGGGGGGATATATGCAAGGGATGTACACATGTGCTACCCAGAACCCTACCTTGCAAGCGAAACTCGTTCGTACATACAAGCTGACGGCCTCCCCGCTTGGGCCCGGGATTTGGGGGGCTAGGTAATTTCACAGTAGATAATGGGATTTCATCTCGGGTACCCTGGCATGGGTTAACCATCTTGTGGAGGAGAAGGCTGCGTATGATTGGTACACATGCGTGTCGCAGCCCTGCTCGAGCCTCTCTGTTGGTCCCTTTGCATGATACAAGCCGATGCCACGACCCATCAGCAACCTTTAGTGACCCTTGAACAGAGCCTTGAACATGCCACTCAGAAGGAGCCGAAGGTGGCAGTCTGCAGTGAGGATTTGGTGGCTTGCATTTGGGCATGATAGGGTCATGCAATGCCACGGTCTCGTGCCCTTGTTTTTGTTTTTCAAATTCGCTACCGTCGTGCTCCTTCGCCAGATCTTCTCCGGCAACACACATGCATGGCCTGTTCAGTCGAACTATTTATGGAACTGGAAATTGCGGCTCACATCAGCGATTTCGTGGAGAATTATCGACTAGAGAAACAAGTGGGAACTAAACACCCGGTTGTGATAAGGCATGCTGACTGCCCAGACCTGGCTATACTCAGTGTAGATAGTATCCTGCGAAATGCTGGCTCAGCCTTGCGTCCTTTGGAGATGCCCGAATCTCCTCAGTGCATGGGTATGATGCAGCCAGCCCCGGGGCCTTCACTCCTTGAGAAGGTCTCCACACACCATGAAGTGGAAAGATACCAAGTAAAGAATGCAAACGAACCGTTGCTAGGAACCTATTTTTTCGGCAAGCTGCATGGCTAAGAGCTGAGCAGTAGTCGCCCAGACATTCTTCTCGAAGAGAAAGCTCGGTTTTGAGACGCATCGTATCGTCGCTGAGACTGTCTCTCTTCGTTTGGGGTTGAGTCTTGACTACCACAAGACGCCCCACGAGAGCACCATTGAAGGGACCAATCCAAGTACCACACCACTTTCCCCTCCCGTGCGTGCTCGGCCACTTTAGAGTCCGACTGTTCGGACTCCCAGAAGGTACCAAGAACGAAAACATTGTTTCAAGTCGCGACATTGCCAGAGAACCATGTACGGGACTGAAGTTGGAGCACGTGTTTGGCACAGTAGTACAGTACATTAACGTGGCAAACACTAGACAGGTCCTTTTGCGAATGAGGCTAAATCAGACGAGGAAGAACTTGGCTTGGCCAGGAAAGGACCAATTCTGGAACCTGTATGCTGTACAGTGATTACACTCTCCAAAAAATACAATTCACTGTGCGGATTACATAAGGAAAAAGCAAATGTTTTGTCGTGGTGTTCCTTGCAGGTGCCTACTATTTAAAAGATCCACACTTTCGGTAACGTAACAGAGACACAGGAACTGGAACCAAATCGGACAGAGAGCAAGAAAGAGAAACAAAAAAAAAAAAAAAAAAAAGAAAAGGAACAAATACGAAAAAATATCAAGGCAAATAGCTAGCGATTGTTTCGATCAATCGACCTCCGGGTTATGAGCCCGGCGCTCTTCCACTGAGCTAGCTAGCTTCTTTTTTCGTTGACTTCGTGACACTGGGCTGGGGAGCACCTTGTGGGGACACGATGTTGTCTTGGCTCTCTAGGATGGAATATCTATCTTGGGGTTGGGGGTGGAAAGAAACCAGCAACGCCAGAATTGCCAGGCAGAAACCAGGTGCAACTTACACAGAAGAGCAGGCCCAGTGACGATTAAAGGAGATAATTGCGACGTTGAGTGCAGTACACATTGTTTCCTCCGAAGTTCAAACAGCTGGGGTGAACGCGTACTTTGACACGGTACCTTCTCGCAAGGCTGAATCACCAACAAGCTCATTAGATAAGGGAATAAACACTGGTTTTGAGTTATCTTGGAAGCTGTGATCTCGATGTTTACAGCTACTAATATGAAAAGCATATCCGCTGTAGGTTAGAAGGTCGTCAAGATTTCAATAGTTCTCGTCGGAATCGTCATAGCAATGACGCTAAGTTGGAAGCTAGACTTCATCTTCCTTTTCGTCCACTTTGCCGAGACTATCGTTGCGACTTGGTGGCATCCCCGACCTTTCCAGTATCGTGATGGCACTAAAAAAACAAGCCTTGGAAACGCGGATCTGAAGTGACATATATAAGATGAACGTCCGCAGTCAGAGGCTTCCTCCTCGAGTTGTTTACTCAATCCCACTATTCTACCGATAAAAATAAGAGAGATCAGAAGAACAATTTCTCACAATGCTGGGTCTCTACGCCATCACCGCTCTCGCGGCTACCGCAGCAGCAAACCCCATCGCCTCGCGCTCTCTTACCGCGAACCCACCGGTCAACTATCCCTACGACTACTCGAGCGTGACATGTCCTGACCCGGACTCCCTGTCGATATCAGCCCTGATCACGCCGACGTACGGGACAACGGGCGGCGTGTTCGTCGTCTGCTCATCCATCGACATCGCCGCCCCGGCGTCGGTGGTCCGGGACGCGATCCTCGACTACAAGTCGTACCCGGTCTGGAACTCGTTCGTCGTGTCGGTCGAGTTGCCGGCCAACGTCACGCAGACGCCCCGGGACGTGTACGCCGGCATGCCCATGACCTTCACCACCGCCGGGCTCGTGACCGGCGTGAACACGACCAGCAACGAGATCCTCACCGTCGTCAACGGCGAGGGCGTCGGCGAGGGCGCCGGCGGCAGGCCCTACCTCCTCGTCGCCTGGCGCTACGACGACGGCCTCGGCGGCGCCGGCTCCAGGGCGGAGCACCCCTGCGTGATTGTCGACTTGGGCAACGGCTCCTCCCGCGTCCTGAGCTACGAGTCGTACTACGCCGGCCTGCTCACGCCGACCATCAGTCTGCTCAAGGGGAAGCTGCAGACGCAGTTCGAGAAGCAGGGCGCCGACCTCAAGGCGTATGTCGAGAGCCTGGTATGAGGGGGTGGGAGTGACCGTCTGGTCACGGGTCAAAGTTACAAAGCGCGACGCCCCTTCTAATTAATGGAACACCTCCCTCAGGTACCTACATGTAGGTTCATTAGCGTGGGAGGGGGGTTATTGGTGACGGTCACTGAGACATCACTAGCCATAAAATAAAATCACTTAAACCCGAGAACGTTAGGTAACCCATTTCTAGGCAAAATACTGCCGAACCTGACTTGTAAATCATTTAAGAATTCCTAGAGGGGCACCTAAACTTTATTAGGAGGACATCTATTGCCTAGTAAAGTATCAAGTAGTATACTATTACTAATAGTATACTTTTACTTTTTCCCTTTTATTTGCTTAATATAAACATATAGACCTTACTTGTAAAGACTTTATTTATAGAGACAGAGACCTTACTTGTTGTTAGAGATAGGGATTACAGAGTAAGAGGAGCGATACGGTAGGTAAGGATCTATTGGCTATACAGCAAAAACCTGCCCTTCTCTCTATACAGGTCAAGACCTATTCTGCACTCTACTCTACTTTTCCCTGTCTTCTGCCCGATCCCTTTTATACCCCGCCTTTGCCCGATGTACACACATCTGCACGACCCGGATCGATCTTGCCCTGCGTTGGCAATCTCGTCGGCAAACCTAGGTCTCAGTCTGGCTCGCCGCGTCACCTAATCGGGCCCTTCTGGGTGCCTCTCCTACGTTGGCACCTACCACTTGTAAAGACCTTACTTGCATAAAGCTCTTGTATATAGAGACCTTTTTCACTTGCAAAGGCCTTACTTAAAAATCCTTGCGTGTAATAATTGTATATATCGAGGTGGCTCTTGTGTTGGTGTGTTCGTGATAGCTTCGTGCACTTCCAGAGTGGTAGGTAGGTGGCAAAGAGGGCTATTTGCTTAACAGTGGACCAGCAGGCCTACCTCTTAGGCTGACAGGGCTTGGCAAGCCAAATCGGGAAAGAGTGCATGGGAGGAGTGCTCAGTTAATGATTCCATCATAACTTTGATCCTCCCAACTTGCACTCCACAGGTATAATACTACCCTTCAACGACAAGAACTTACAACGATACAATTGCATAGTTGCTTCCGGGTTCCACTCGATCGGAAGCACCAGAGCCATGACTTCAGGTTCGTTTAAGTGCGTACTTTGCGGATCTTGCTTTAAATTGCATCATGACGGCCCCGGAGCCTCAACCTCAACGGTTTGGATACGCCAGTTCCGCATCCGTAAGTTGCTGATACCAGTCCTTGATGCCACTTATCTGACCAGAATGAAATAGTATATTGTAGTCGAGACCACATCGCGGTTTCGGGCGTAGGGCGCTATTCAGGGAGTCTGTGGACACCGCCTCTGGATTTTTCAAGACGCTGGTCTGAGCCTGGGGTAGCTTGTCTAGCGATTGGGGTCCTTGAACAACGTCCCATCGACGGCCGACATGGCTTCCCGTTTCACGAGACTTGCTGGTCGCTATTAGAGAAGGTTTATTCTCCAGAACCAGTCCCCTCCGAAGCCCTCTACGAAGTTTGTAGATCGCTACCAATCCTGGGGGGGTATTCTTGCCTTGACTGGGGACACGCCTACGGCGGGTTATACCCCGTGGATAGCAAAGGATACAGTCGGCTTTTCGACTTCGAGCCCGACCAGAGGTTGTTCACAGCTGCGACATACGACCCCTGTGAGGCCACAAAGACTGACCCGCTTCCATTGGAAGATTTCAAGTCCCCGCCAGCGATATGCCATCCTAAGCCACCGAGGTCAGCAGCAGCCGACTGTTTGAGCACGCTTCCTCTAGAGATCCGTATTATGATAGCAAGCCAGTTGCTCACAGTGGATGTTATTAACGCCCGACTCGCTTCGAGGTCATTCTGGCCCATCTTTTGTTGCCAACAATTCTGGGCCTCTAGATTTATCCCTACAGACGCAGAGCGTTCTTGGGCTTTTGAGGCACGGGAATGGGACTTAGGACTTGACTGGAGGTGGTTGTATCGACTGACCAACAAGTCTCACCGTTCCGCAAGCATGGAAAACCGAAAAAGGGTTTGGAGGCTGGCCCAGCTCGTTCGTGAAGCTGTAGGCTTGCAATGGACAAAGCCACCTGTGCTTGACTCTCCTGACCCAAACCAGGCCGATTTCAGGTGGAGAGAAGCAGCTTGTCTATTAATGACGGAGGCGGAGAATACCTCACGGCACCACCGCAGACCCTCGTTCCTTCACCACAGAGGCGGTCGGTCATTCTACGAGCAGCAGACATCACTTCCGAGCAAACTGTGTCAAATGGCAATTTCAACAGTAAAGTTAGGATATGCCGAATATATCTCTGGCATAAGGCTGATTCCTGTCCGCGGTGAAAGCATACAGCTAGGGTACAAAACTAATCGGAGAGAGACTATCCTTGATGTTTCTTCCATATTCGGTTTCAACCTGGCCGTGGGCGAGCAGGGCATAACAGCAATCCAGTGCATCCTCGACGGCAACCGAACTTTGCAATGGGTTGGATCACCTCACAAGGAACCAATAACCCGGCGCCTTGCAGAACCTGGTCTTATAACACATATCAAAGCCGGTTTCGATGTAAGTTAAACATACCCCACGATATGCATTCACAAGGGTCCGTTGCTCACTATCGGTTCATAGGGATGCAAGATGGTGACTTTGGCCATCTCGAATTACCCCTTCATCTGTAACTCGGCAGAAAGCCGCCAATCGCTGCGGGAGCTTGCGTACTGGCACCCCCAGATACCGGACACCAGTCTGGAAATCAACGAAGCTTCTTTCACGGCGAAAGACACATCTATAACTAGATATCAGCCACTCTATTGGACGCAGTTCGGGGGACCGGAGGGCCAATACCTTGACCGTATAAGCGGCATATCAGTATACCATGATCTGGCAATATGCGCCATTGAATTCAATTATCATACCGAGGACGTTCCGGTCAGCAGCAGCCGGATCGTAGGGTGGCGCCCACTCGACGGCCTTGCAACAATTACACACTTTCCCATCGACGGCCGTCGAGGCGAACACATCGAGGCTATCGAAGTATGTCGGTTGCCTGGGTACCAGAATAAAGTATTGTTTGAGGAGGGTGGCATATTAGGTTCAATCAATGTGCGTGTGAGCCATGTTTATGTTTCTCCGCGAGTGTTTCTGGAGCTAATCTACTAACCTAAAACGGAACCCTTACCTACCAGATCTTGACCAATCACGGGAGATCCTGTTATATCAGGAGTGAGAGAAGCCGCATGGCAGGAGTGGAACCTATAGTTGTTGTTCAGAAGGCCACAGTCACAGGACTTTATTGGTGCCAGGTATGTCTATGTCTGGAAGATTTATATTGTACAGTGAGTGAGTGGGTGGGAGGTGAGGCTGACCAGCAATCCAACCCATCGCAGAATAAACAGGGAATCACAGACATAGGAGCAGTCTCGATGGATCCCGAGGACTACATGAATAAGCTCTATTTTTTGGTTAGGAGATCCCGTTGAGAGAAGGAAAGAAGAGCAAAAAAAGGGGGAGGGGGATGTACCGGTCGTCGAACGGCATAAAGAGACATGCTAAATCGGGGAAACAACACTCGCACCAACTGGATACAACAGGTACAGAGTCTGTGTTCTCATATCACTTCTCTTTCTCTTCATTTCTTTCATTTGGCCTGGTTCAGTTACCAGGATAAATACCTTAGGCCAAGGGTGGGAGAAAAAAAGAGGATAGGTAGGTGTTTTTGGTGTGGGATATTGAGAATAGCTGGCAAGAACAAGGCCGCCGAGAGGAACGGATAGGAAAAGGACCAGGATGGGGATGGGGCATCTCGAAATTAGAGTAACCTAACCTAGGTTAGAGAAAAAAAGAAATGTCAGGAGTTATCTAAATACCCTTCTAGGACACAGGTTAACGTCTTGCTGTGATGAATATTTTCTTAATATTTCATATTGTCATCTATTGCTTAGATTAATCAAGACCGTTGTTGTCTGCACACATATATTTCTCCTGGCGCTAACTCCTCGTGGGTTACCTATGTTAAGTATAACAACACACTTTATCCCCCTAGCCTGTTAGGTTAATCATCCGACGCCATAGATTCATCATCATCATCATCGCTACCAGATTCATCTGACCCTGTTTCCTCATCCTCATCCTCTTCATCATCCTCATCGTCGTCCTCTTCGCCGTCGGGGGCCTTTAGGCCGTAATCGTCGTAGAAGTCGGAGAGCTGCTTGATCTGGGTCTTGTAGCCCATCTCCTGGAACTCTTTCTCCATTTTCTGTTGACGCAAATGTTAGTACCTACATTCTGCTCTAGTTATCGACAGATAAAGATAATAAAGAAGCAGAAGGAAAGAAGGGGGGGAAGAAAAAACGAACCTCAACCATGACATGCGCACAGCAGACGACGATATTGCTCCGGCCGGGCTCAAACAAGGGAAGCAACCACGTCTTCATCGCTTCCTTCATGTCGTCAATAGTCACGGAGCGGACCTGCGCCAGTATGCGCGCGTTGTAGTCGGGATCTAGGCCGCGGACGACGCCGGAGTAGTAGTTGTGAACCGCCGCGGCCGCCATGGTCGCCTGCGCCTCGGCGTATCCCATGACGAGCTGGCTGATGGCGCCCTCGATCATCGGCTTCTCGAACTTGACAGTTCCGTTGACCAACGCCGCTATAGCGTCGCGCGCTGCGGTGATGGCCTTGGAAGCCGAGGGCGAGCGGTACACCTTAAAGTGGATATACCCTCCGTCCATTTCCTTAGCGAAGTAGACGCCGTATGCGAGCCCGTTGCCGCGGACGGCATTCCAGAGCGTACCTTCGACTGTCTCCAGGTACCCTATCGCCACGAGCAGCGCGGGGACGGCAGGGTCATTGAAGGATGTCAGGCCTTTCCCTGAACTCACGGAGAAGGAGCTGTCGATGGTGGTCATTGGGACGATAGTCGCACCGATGGAGCCGGGACTGCGGCCTTCTTCATTGAGTAGGGTGTGGGTCTTGAGGATGGGTTGCATGTCCTCGGCCGGAGTGACAAGAGATTTGGATAAGATGTCCCATGTCTTTACCGGCTCCGAGAGCTTGGATTGGGAGACATCGGCTATCACAAGAACGCGGATATTGTCAGGGGTAAATAGCGTCTTCCGGACTTCCTCGAACCACGCAATGGCCGTGTCCGGGTCTTTCTCGAGTATCTTCTTCAGTCGTCGCAAGTACGTCGCCTTCACCAGCGTTCTCTTTGCCGCAAGCAGAGACGATGCCTCGTTGTGGAGAGCAATCTCGATCTCGCTGGCCATGACCCTGCCGTCGCGCTTGGACTCGGGGACGTCTGCGAGCCGCTTCGAAACCGCAGCTTTCAGACGAGTGAGGTCGAAGATGCTATCAAACATCAACGTGCGGATCCATTCGACCGCGGTTGCGTACTTGTCAGGCTCCACCTGCATCCTTATCAAAAAGCTTTCCGAGTCGCCTACTTTGGTACCGCCTTCCAGGTTGTAGCTGACAGTCTCCTTTTCAAGTTCCATCACCACCTGCTCGAAGTCGACACGCTGCCCATCTCGCTTGATGGGGGTGTTGAAAAAGTTGTCGCTGAAGATGCTCATGAGCGGCTTGTATTTCACAGGCAACTTGCTTGTGCCGACATGCACCGTGATGTGCACGAAATTGGTCGGCACGTCTTCGAATTGGACGAAGAGCGGTAATCCTGACGGCGCCGCGTCGATCTGCTTCTGCGCCGAGTTGTCGCGGACCCCCAACTTGCGAGCGAGACCGGAGCGTGCTGTCTGGGACTCGATAAAATGAATGGACTCGGTCGGAGGGACTGGCCACTTCTCAAGAAGCGCTGCCGGAATCTCCACGTCGTTCTGTTTCTTGGCGTCCTCGACCTTTTGCCCCAGCTCTTTCAGTCCTTCTGGCCCGAGTTCCTGTTTCCTCTTTTCAACCCTGGCAATTTCGTCTGCCTTGTTCTTATCTGCCAATGCTTTCGATGGCTTTCCCAAGATAGAGACATGGTGAGCATCTGATATCCACTTGCGCAGGAAATCTCGCCACTGATCGTCAGTCCACTTCTCCAGCACATCATATTCCTTCAGACTTGCCAAGTCTTTCAAGGTCGAGCCGTCTCTCGCTCCGAATAGGTAATCGGTGATTATGTTGGTGGAGTAAAAGCTCTCGTGTTCTTCTGCCTGCGCCTTCACCTGCCGTCTCTCACGCTGAATGCATTCGTGGATGTAGGTCATATCCAGAGGCTTCGACGCTACTTCCTTGAGAAGGGAAATAAGACGCTTCTCTACAAACTCGAGCTTCTCGGTAGCAACACCCGTAGGCGAGAACCAGATGACCGTGTCTGGGCGAGCATCCCACCAGTATGAGACCGAGCTTGCGAGTTCCTCCTTCTCGACTATCACGTTCTCCAATACGGCAACGGAAGAACCGCAGAGATAGGTCAAGAGGACGTTCATGGCCGTCATATTCGTCATGTCGACGCAACTAGGTCCGAAGAAGGCCACCATGATGTCCCCAACAGACTCGTCTTCCTCCGGAAACTCGACTGTCTCAACGACGGTCTCCTTCAGAGCAGGGGGCTGAGGAGAATCTATCCAAGGTCGACGGAACGGCGCATCAAGCGGTGGGATATCAGATTCGATACTCTGTTCAAACTCGTCAAGTATCTGAAGCAGATTGTCGTGGTCTACCTCGCCCACGATAATGATGCACATGTTTCGTGGCTGATACATGGTGCGGTGAAAGTCTCTAATCTTCTCCGGTGTGAGGACGCGGAGGGCTTCCATCATACCGCCAGTCTCATACCGGAACCCGACGTTCTCAGGATAGAGCAGGCGCCGTGCCTTGATGTCCATGAGCTCCGAGTTGGTGTGTTGCACAGCTTGCATCTCCGAGTAGACGACGCCGGCATCGTTGCCATCGCCGTCTATGTGGTGCACCTCGGTCAAGCAGGCGGCGTCTGTGATGGTGGGCAGGACTAGATGCTCGAGATATACCGGCAGGGTCTGCGCAAAGCCTTCCCAGCCCGCCGTTTCTAGCGTGTAGGCGGTGTGGTCGGTAGCAGTCCAGGCATTCGTACTGCCATACGCCCGCGAGGCTAGCTTGTCTAATAATCCCTTGAACCGGTAGCTCTTGGAGCCCATGAAGACGAGATGTTCAAGCGTATGGGGCGCTCCGGAGTCGTCGAAGATCTCGGTGGCCAAGGTGAAGTAGCCGTTCACTTTCGGTCCCTTCCGGTCGGCTACAACGACCTGCATACCGCTGCGTGCGGACTCATATTGCGTGACGGTTGTAGGCGCATAGTCCGTCTTGAAAGTTTGGATTTTACGGAAGCGCACCCCGGCACTTTGAGAACCCATCGTGCGATTAGATGTTGGTGAGAAAGGACTAAATCTACTTTCGTATTAGCAAGTGTCTTCTATAAGAGATGAGAAATAAGACGCTCAAAGCTCTCTTATTAGGTGCTAGGTTGAACTTTAGGCCAATGACTTTTAGGCCAATGACGTAAAAGAGCGTACACCGGATGACAGTGTTATGTAAACACGACTCAAGGTATCTTGGAATAACAAAGATCAGATCTGGTGTCCGTCCAGCACTTGCCGGATAGCATAGAGATGACCACAACATAACAAAAGCAGAATGATGTATGATTGGCCGACAAAGCCCTTGGCAGGCTTGCGACCACACAAAAGACAGGCATAAGCATACCCTAGATTGTGACTTATTCGTGAATAAATAATGGCAAAAACAACTGTCACCACAGCCAAAATACTCGTCGCTCGCCTTGACAACAGGCCATACATATTGAGAGAGATCAGCCCAAGTCAGGTGATGTGAGGGCTGTCGACCCTATTTCACTCCCCGCGAATACAGCAGACACGGCAGGCAAGACGAGATCTCTCTCATCCCAGTAAAGTCGGCCGCCTATGAACTACCGGCGCGACTGCATCGATGTGGCGGTGGGGTGCTGACAAGGGTACAGGATCCGGGGAGCCGGGGAAATAGAGGGTGACAGGTAGACTTCTGGTCTCTCTGAGAACCGCCCGAAAAGCTGACATACCTAAGCTGACGATGCAGTGGCTCGATCCTGGGCCAATGAGACCAGGTCGTAAATCGGAACCCAAAGGCCACAGGCCGGATAGGAGTAGACAGCTTGGGCAGGCCAAAGAATCAAGAGAGGTTTCAAAGCGAGGGGACTTTTGTGGGCTAAATCATGAGGCTTTCCGTAGTTGGACGTACTTGAGTATTGAAAGTTGAGACAGTTAAGTTTATAGGGAGATCAAGGTAATCAGTTTATTTGGTCCAGGGACTTAAATATCCATGTTAGAGGACGGAAGGCAAGCGTCAGCACAAAACGACTTGTCATAAACAAACATGTGTTGTCAAAAGATGGGAACACACGAGAACAGTGACAACGGCACAGTCAATGTTTGTTATCAAGATTTTGCTGGATCTTCAGGGACATGCTGCGCAGATGCAACCCCGCGCTAGTGGTGCCTTAATGAGCTCAACATCAGGAATAGGGACCTTGCCAAAAGCAGAATCCCATACCCCGCCATATGAGTGGCAGTCTAACCCAGTTTTATGCTGGCATGGGTACAGAAGAGACTTCATTGGACAGCGCTTAAGGAGGTAAGCGATGAAGCGCGGTGAGGGGCCCAGAGGATGTACCCTACCAGATACCCGAAGTACCTCTGTACCTGACAGCTGCTCCGAGCTTCAACCGTAACTGTAACGTGGTGATGACATTGTCCAAGTTGGACTTTGAAGCTATCATGGCCTTCGAGAGCATGTCTCCGTACAGCTCAACATGACCACTATTGGATCCGGATAAACGCCCAGAGAAACCATTCAACAGTACAATGGACTGCATCACCTATTTAATCAAACCTCATTCAACTTGATAACTTCAAAACTCCTCGTATAACTGACTGAACGATCCACTAGCCCCCCATGCCTTTTGAACCTTTTGTCCAGTGCATACATACGTATAGGCGATAATCGAACTCCCAAAGTCTCCGAGATAAAAACATGACAAGTATGCAAGCTGGCCAGGTCGGCCATGCCTTGGTCGAGTTCTCTCTCCATGGCCTATTTCCCGAAGAGGATGTCTCCTCCACGCGTATACTGGCCGACAACCTCGCTCCGGCCCTCCAGGCCTTGGCAGCTGCCAAATCCCAGCTTGAGGTCGGTCTCTTTCGGGAAGTCCCCTATTCCTCCATCCGAACACGATTCTGACATACGTTCCTAGGCCGATATCCACACGATCAACGAAGAGACTGCCTCCGATGTGAGCCAGTGGGTTGCCAACGCGAAGTCGCTCGAACATGACATCAACCGAACCCGGGCATGGGCGAACGAGATTGTACGAAGATCGGAAGCCCCTGATATCTCCGGACAGACGATCCGCGAAGCCGAAGACAGGGTTGACTTCCTCAGGCGCGAGACGGCCTATAACGAACAACTGTATAATGCCTTGAACAGTATAAGGAGCGTGAACCAGCTCTTGGACCAAGTTGAGCTGGCAAGGGATGAGAGGCGCATACTTCAATCACTTCGTCTATTAGAACGTACGTAAGTTCCATGCCGAGGGACTGTGTATGCTGTCTACTGATAATGAATACCTAGAGTCCTGGACTGCCCTTGATGATATCCCTGTTAGCAAGTCATGTCGTGTTATGAGGCTCTTGGATATCCGCGCTTTCGAGCTCAAGTCGGCGGTACACGACGTGTTTGATCATGTATGGAGCTCACTCGTCCAAGTGAATTCTTCCACTAGTCGGGTTGCTGTCTTCAGCACACGCGAAGGTGAAGTGGCGCCCTACTTTTGTGCGGTACGGCAGCGCTAACATCGGGTAGATGAGCAAATGAGTCTTGACGATGCAGTTATCGGGCTTAAAGCGTATAAAGAGGTCGACCAACGCATGGCAGTACTATGGCACGAACTTGATCAAGCTCTGATTCGCCCGAGGACTACTCTTGGAAGCGGCGCCATGCCTGCCATACATGTAGACAATGTGAGGCACTTCGCTTCGTCTTCATTCAGAGATGGCGCTGACCACTCTCCTAGTCAACCCTTACTCTGAGCGGTGTAGCGGACAAGTCGGTATCGCACCTCTTCCAAGACCTGGGAATTGTGCTGGACTATTTCTCTAGCCGTTTACCGGAAGAGCTAGTCCATTCCCTGTCGAATGTGATGATGCCTGACCTCATACCACGCATTATCTCTGAATGGCTAGAACCCGCAGTTCCAACCTCCTTGGAAGACATGGACGGGTTCAAGAAGATCATCGACGCTACAAGTGATTTCTGCGATCGCCTCAGCAAACTCAGATACTCCAATTTCGAGGACCTGCAGGAATGGGCCCGGAACGTGCCCAGGGTCTGGCTTGCCAAGTGCAGGGAAACTGCGTTAGACTCGATCAGAACAAAACTATCCCAAGGGTTGGGCGATCGAAAGGAAATTGAACGAGTCGAGACACAGACCGTCTCTCGAGAAGAAGGGGAAAGCTTCGCGCTGAGTAGTGACAAAACAGCCAATGGCGAGGGATGGGATGCTGCGTGGAAGGACGAACAGCCGTCCAGAGATGCCAAGAATGAAGATGAAGATGATGTTGCCGACGCCTGGGGCTGGGGCGTCGAGGATGAGGTTGAGGCAAATCCTCCCACTGACGCTGATCCCAAGCAGAATGATTTAAACGACGACGAAGACGTTGCGGAGGCTTGGGGCTGGGGAGACGAAGATGTCGCAACAGAGGTCACGGAAAATGAGGCTGTTGTGAACAAGGAACCACAACAGCCCGCTTCGACACATGAGCTGACTTTGAGGGAGACGTACAACATCTCATCGATGCCCGAGCCTGTTCTAGCGCTCATAACGGCTATACTAGAAGATGGTGCTACCTTGGTCGGGTATGTTTTCTACCACTCTTATGTTTGATCTACGGGTATTCGAGTATTAATATCCTGTGCAGAAGTGAAGGTAATGCGGTGGCCCCCGCAGCACCCGGATTATTCTCCCTGCCAACGTTAGTTCTGGCAATGTTCCGAGCTGTATCACCACACTACTACTCTCTTGATCCTAATGGTAACATGTAGGTTGTAGTCCACCTGGATAACCTTGGCAGCGCTGACATTCGACAGGTTTCTTTATAACGACGTGACGTATCTTTCGGAGCGGCTTTCCAACATCGCGGACAATTGGAAGACGAGAGAAGATCTGGTTCCTCGTGCCAAGTCTATGCTGCGTTTGGACAATGATATCAAAGCGTTACAGTCGTTTGCTGCTCGCGCGTACGCGTCCGAGATGGCTACACGCCGCACTGTTTTGCGCGACTTGCTCGGTGGATCTCAAAGTCTACTTCAACAAGATGGCCTGGGATCGTCGGAGCTAGAATCACAAGTCGACAATGCCACCGCCTACGTGCGCTCGACTGCCGCGGCTTGGTCGCAGGTCCTGGCCAAGTCGGCCTGGAGCCAAGCGGTAGGCTCTCTGGTCGACACGATCGCGTCGAAGCTAATTACCGATGTGATGGAGCTCGCCGGTATCGGCCAGGACGACGCCTACAACATCGCTAACCTGATCGCGCGCATTACGGAGCTGGATGATCTCTTCCTGCCTCCCGGCGCTGGAAAGGACGCGGTTCCGGCGACGGCCGAGTATGCCGCCAGCTGGCTGCGGCTGAAATATCTGAGCGAAGTGCTGCAGAGCAATCTGCAGGATGTCAAGTTCCTGTGGATGGATAGCGAGCTCAGTCTCTACTTCACCGTCGACGAGGTCGTGGACCTGATCGGTCTGAGCTTTGTGGATAATGCGAGGACGAGGGAGGTCGTACGAGAGATTCAGGCGAATCCTCATCCTCGGAGTAGGGGTTGAGGGGGTTATGTAGACAGACTACTTACTTGACTCAGCACATATATTACTTTACTTGAAGTCTAGGCTGCAGGGGTTTCAATAGACCCTTGGGGCTTGTTTTGTTTTTGATTCTTACGTATCACCAGCGAAAAACCATGTGGGTAGCCGTGCCGTCTCTGGAGTAGTAGTGTGGTGTGGTTGAAAATATGCATTGGACTGGAGACAGGAACAGTCGTGTCTCAGCTTTTGTACATCGTAGAGCATATTATAGCGAGTAACGCGCTGTTCTTACGGACTATAAAGATTTAACGGGGGAAAATCCACGATGTTATATTTCTGGCGTAAATGGGTATGTCTACCTACCTTATTGAGTCTTTCTTGGCCTAGCTGGAGCAAACGAAACGTCCCACCCAGGTCAAAAAAGTCGAGGCCTCTCCCGTTCTCGGTAAACCTACCCTAGAAAGCATTCACGAATGAATAGACGGCATAGTCCATAGACAGTGCATCTTCAAGTAAAGATGTTAGCTAACTAATGGTAGGATGGTCTGCTTTCTCCTTCACATGCAGAAAGTAGGTTAAAAACGCATTGGATACAAGATCAAATCGACTGTGTCATGATTGGAATTTGGTGTTGTCTATTTTCAACATGACTGATGACAGGGCCATGTAAAAAGCATATGCCAAATCCAGCAACAGCTTAAACCTCCTTATTTAAAGCAATTCCAACAGACCCTACAACGTTGTGCCTCTTGATAAAAGAGTCATACTGGGTTTGTAGCTCTTGCTATTCCTTTGCAGTGGTAGACACTCTCAGTTCCATTTATCCTGTCCACCGCGTGCTGAGGACCGCCAGCTATTCCAGGATCGCCACTCCGTGAGGAGCGCAACAGACACACTCATTACGCAATGCGCGGCAGGTCAACCCATCGGGATCTCGCTTCCGGCGGCTGGGAGACGAGGGTGCTGGCAGTGGAGAAGCCGCCAATAACAGTCAGTTCGAGTCCGTCGACGGTCGAATCGGTCTTTCCGGACGCGCTTTTGGTCTCCGAGTTCGAGTTGGCTGGGGTGGCAACCAGAGGCAGCACGGTCTGGGTCGTGTTCTTCTTACGCCGGTAGTTCCGGATCCGTGCAAGCATGGCGTTGTCTGGGTTCTTCTTCCACTCGATGAGATCTAGGATAACCTTCCGGAGAACCGGCATGCAGGCTGCCACGATCGTGTAGCCGGCTTCGCAAAAGTTGAACAGGTAACCGCCCACGGAGTAGACTAGATGGTCAGATGGGTCAGAGCAGGGCTTCGTCTCGATGAGATTTATTCTAAACTAGACGCCACTCACACGGCTGGTGCTTGGGAGATTCGTGAACCTGTCGCGCAAGAACTGAAAGTCTGACGAGACCAGTAGCAAGGGAACTAGATAGTGGTCAGTCGAGGATGGGAACCGAATATGAAATTAAGCATCGTTTACGTACGCGCATCCAAAGCTCATCGCAATACCTAGACCGATCTTCTCGAACTTTCTGAGCTGAAGCGGACGCACAATCTTCCAAGGCAGGAGCGTGAAATAGCCGTCAAGGAAGCAAGATAGGACTTTTTTCTCATTAGTATTGAATCTTGAGTGAAGCTTCATGGGAAAGGGCGAGCAGACCTTGCACAGCGATTCGATAGTCTCGGATTGACTCGAAAGGGATACAGTCACCATGTTGGAGTCGCAAAGGCTGAAGCGGGCCTCCGCAGTCTTGCAACCAGTAAGTCCACGCTTGAACGGCGAAGAGAATGAGCATAACAAAGATGGACAGGAGAAGGCTGGTCTGCCACCATCCCGTAGTAAGTCGCACGAAAGTGGTGGCCAACGAAGTCTTGCCGAACGCCAATGCGAAGGAGTTGAATAGTCCCATGAGGCTTCCCGCCACTACGATGGGTAAAATGTTAGATGACTGCAACTTGCCATAGCCCACCTGAAGGGCACTCACAGACGATCTCGGCTGGTGCAACCCTCGTCACGTTGGGCAGAACCTTGTTGGGAATCCATTTTGCAATCGTGATCGCATTGCCGATTAGACACAACTATTTTGATAACATCCAACGATTTTCAGTCAAAGTCTTGAAAGGTTAATAGGTACTTGATCATGCTTACCAGAGCAGCAACCAGGAAGTAGTCGTCGGCCCAGAGACGGAGACGGGAACGGAAAGTGCGGTAACAGATGCGTAAGGTAAGAAGGGCTGAAGCCAGAGCGATGAGAATCCAGACTGCCAGCTCGATTCTGGGGGTGTTGTGGTGCTTGCTACGGGGGGTCTCCTCGTCCGGAACCCCTCGTAGTTGCAAAGCCATGTTCAAGAGATCCATTGCGTATCGCATCAGGCCTGCGTGGGTTGACCGTTGGGAGCTACCAGAGTACCTAAAGGATGAAAGGAAAGTATCACAACCTGGTTGTGTAGACCTTCTGCAAGTAGCTGCAGAAGGGAGTGGAAGATGTGTTGGGAGTGGCTGCTTAGATTTTGGGCACCTGGGGAAGAAACCAGGACTCGTGAGACACAGGTCAGGGTCAGGAAGCGGGCTGGGGTCAGTCCTTGGAAGTAGACCCTAACATTGACCAATGTAGAGAGGATTATGGGATCAAAAATCGACACTAAGCGACGCCGAGATACCTGAGCAAGGAGAGGTGTCAAGCTCATGACACTCAACTGAAGTCGGTACATGGTAGCACTGGGCCTACATTCATACGCCGACTTGTATTAACTATGTACCTACATGTAAATATGAAGGTGCGCCGGATGTACCTGCCTCGGGAGAGCGTGAAGGTCTGGAGACATAAATTGTTGGCAAGTAACCGCATAATGCATTTTGAAACTCATACCTTTGCTTCAACATCCTTACCTTGTGTCTATCTTCAAATACTATTCACATGTTGAGGCACGCTTGGATAGGTGTTCTATGAATAAATCTCATTAATCTCACGGTTTGTTTTATTGTCTAAAGGCTTGGTGAATTACTATAATATGCCTTGACGCATCTCCTTCAACCATGTGCAACAACTCGAAATCAGAAATCTAGGAACTGCCTTGGACTCCGGAGTGACGCGGATGTGAACTGAACGTGACTTTCTGGACCTTGGAGGAGATATCTTCTACCATGGACAATGGGGGTCTTCTTTCTTGTAATGCAGAATATGGGTCGAAGAGGTATGCTTCGAAAGAGCCAGAAATAAGTAGCAGACTGGTTCTATAGTGGACAACACACATCAACAGTCCAGTGATCGTAAAGATCTTTTGACTTCTCAATCAAGCTAAGATACTCAGCCGTCAGCAGGTATCTCACTAGGAAATGACGAGGGACTTGAAAGTGTGATGATCAGATCACCTCAACTGTCTATTATCTCGTACCAGGGACTGAATAGATTTTGGTTATTGTCCACAATTGCCTTCCTCGCAGACCTGATGTGATGTCTTGAGATGGTACGTGTATAAACGAAGAGAAAGCTAAGAGAATATCTGTGATCGGCTATGAATGAGGAAGCACAACCTTTTGCACATTATGGTGGCATCCACAATGAATCACACAAATCGTACTGAATACAATTCCTCCCATGATTCAACATGATGTCAGTTGCACTGCATACCTAGGTATGTATATGTGGACTTGAAGCAATGAAAGGGGAGCGGTGGTAGTAGTGAATAATTGTACTGAGTACAGCAGTACAATGGATTTATTGGACAGTCCACTTACTTGGTTGTACAAGTAGACAAAAGAGGGAAGCCGCTAGGGAGCATCAGTATCCTAATATGGCTAGTCTTCAATATGTCATCTGACTCCGTGTCCAGGTCGCGCGCTTTGTCGCGCATTGGCATTCATTAAACTTTAACGTTGCCGTTTCAGTAGTCTAGGGCCTCTCTCTTTCCAAAGTTGGTTTGCATCAGAAGTCTGGTGGATAATATCTATCCGTGCCTAGATGGCCGCCGAGCACTTGAGATCATCAATCGTCGAAACCAACAATGATACCTCGACGAATCCCAATATGACCTGTAATTTTCTGGCAAGGCCGCTTGCCGGCGGGATTGACAGCCAAAACAGTCAAGAGAAATTGCTTTTTCTAATTAGGAAACATGCTGTCGGAATAGTAAGTGGCGCACACCCCCGGCAGCCAAGTCGTCGATCCAACTGCTTCTTGGCCAAGAACCAAACAAAACAACTCTAACCAATTTACTTACCATATTCCTTGACTTTAGGTTGAGAGCTCCATTAACCCAGACGAAGAATACCAAATACCACCAGGTACGAAGGATTGGTTTATCGATGATCCGGGCCAGCTCACCTCACACCTCTCTTCTTCATCAGCATCACTAAGAAGCGCGCCTTCTCGAAAGTCAACATCTATCGCCCCAGAAACCAACAAGGTAAGGGTTGCCCGCCAACACTGTATCTACATACAAGGATGGCACGGTCCTGATGACGAACATCTTAGCAATCCCGAAACGCGTCGGACGCCGGTACCGATGATTTAGACGCAATCGACGTCAGCCCACTGATCCAAGAGAATGCCATAGTCCAGCGGTCATCCGCGGCGCCGTCGAAGCACATCGACGCCATGTCATTCCAATCTCCGACCCAGCCGAACGAGGGACGCAGTTACGAGCAATACGACGATGCATCTTCGCAGGCTCCATCTACGCCAAGAAGTGTTGCAGAAGACCACACTACTCTCCGAGAAGATGATACTGGATACGTAGAATTCAAGCTCCCACTCGACCTAGCTGATACGGCCCCGACCGAACCCGATACGCCCTTTCATCATGACATTATGCGGGAACGGTCGCAAACAACTACGGCCAGTACCAATCGTTATGCGCCTGTAACGCCCGCCATGCCCCCCAAGCCCTTCATCGCCAGCCATGAAGGACAACTTATGGGAGCATCCCAGTTATTCGGCCAGACACAACCTACGTCGGGTCTCCGAAAACCTAGTCCGACCTCGTCGCGTCCTTCACCGAAAGTATATGAGAACAATGCGACATCCCCCACTCATCCCACATCGTCGCCGCTTATAAACCGAGGGTTTGGTGCCGCTCCGCTTCCGCCTCTTGCCTCGACTTCGCCCGCCCCTCCTGAAACCTCGCCTGAACCAGTGCGTGATAGAGTGCCCCAGTGGCAAAGCTCGAAGTCGATCCCAGACGAGCCAGAGGAAGCAGTTGAAGCTGAAGTGGACGAGACTCCGCTGGTGAAGCTGGACACCCGAAGACGGAGAGTTGGTCCGAAGCCAATTGGAGAATACCGGCCCTTCAGAAGGCAGGACTTGGACGCCAAGGCGACAAAGCCGACGCGTCAACTCAGCTTGGACTTGGATTTTGAGGACGAGGAAGCAGAACTTCGCCGACAGCGCGCTAGGTTGAATAAACAAAAAGCCTCGAAGTCATTCCCAGAAATTAGCATACCGCGAAGTTCGGACAAGTCAAGGGTGGAAGTGCCGTCTACGAGTCGCCATAAACAGACTAAAGAACCTGCACGTCCAAATAGCAAGGGAAACCCCGTCCAAGGCTACGGCGACGATTGTGAAACCGACAGTGCCTGTTCCCAGGAGACAGTTGCCGATTCACAGGATAATTCAATGCAGCACCCGTCGACCGGAGGGGACGACTCGTCGGCCCTTCCAACCCCATATCATCGTACCCAAGCTCAGGAGACCGTTGCCGATTCACAGGATGGTTCAACACACCGCCCGTCGACAGGAGAAGACTACTCGTTGCTCCGTACAACCCCATATCATCGCACCCAAGCGCAGGGGCGTAGTACCCGGTTCCCTGCTGCGGCGGCACAGAGGATACAGGAAAAAGGAACAATTCCCGAGACCAGTTCCGCTGACACCCCAGCAGAGCTACCAAAACCCATTGGCGACATAATCAGAGAGACTTCAAGCGCTTCAAGCGATGAACCAGCTTTATCGTTGCCAGCGCTGCCTATCGATGCCTCTTTTGAGGTACCAGAATCTGTAAATGGTTCTCTCCGCCCTGAGCAGACCATTCTAAGAAGCAATTCCGACGATGCAAGGCGGGAAAAGGCTGCCACCCCTGCCACCGCTGCGTCGTCGCCTTCTGTAGTGCCAGAATCATCGCAGCAAAGTGCGAAGCCACGATCTGCTAGACCCAGCAGCTTTCCCACGCCGCTTTCGATGGTTAACAAACATGACCAGCCCTCAGATGGAGTCACGTCATCCTCTGCCGTTCCTGTCTTGTCGCAGACGCCAGTACTGTCATCAAATGTACCCTCAAGTATCGTAGATGACCAGGAGAAAGACTCTCCAGACAATGCAGTTGCCTTCTCGTCTCCTGCGGCTAGGAGAGGCCAGCGTCGACGAATATTATCTCGCACGTCTTCACTGCCTGAGCCCTCCCCATCACTGACGCGGTTAAAAACCTATAGGCGCTCTCGACAGAGCTCAAGGAAGACGACTCGCCAGTCTTCTCGGCAAAGCTCAGTATCAATTGACGAGCTGGATAGGTCACCGACAGACAATGTAGGACCTGAAGCTCGCAAGCTCCTGCGGAAATGTACCACGTTACGAGAGTATCAAGCCAAGCAGGGCATTTTCGATGGCATGGTCTTTGCTATCTCCATGCAAGAACGTCCACCGAATCAGCGGGGGAGAGGCAAACAGGCATCACGAAGCGAACTTGAAGCCATGATTCGCCAAGAAGGGGGCAAGATATTGAACGATGGGTTTAGTTCACTTTTCGACTTTGGAACAACTCCCGCAGATGCCAGTACCTCGGACATGCCAAGCACGCTGCAAGTACTTGATCCGAAAGTCGGGTTTACTGCACTAATCGCCGACTCCCACTCAAGGAAAGTAAAGTACATGCAAGCGCTGGCCTTGGGAATCCCGTGCCTGGCCCCCAGATGGGTCACAACCTGCGTGTCGAAGAGAGAAGTACTTGACTGGTCTTCGTACCTCTTGTGCGCGGGGTCGAGCATGTTGCTGGGTGATGCCATTCGATCCAGGAGTCTCGTACCCTACGACGCCTCGACGGCTAAGTTAGCGGACGTGGTCTCGCAGCGGCCTAAGTTACTCAATAACAGCAGGATCCTCCTCCTCATGGGAAAGACCAAGAACGATGAGAAAAGACTGCCGTACGTCTTCCTGGCACGCGTACTCGGGGCTGATCTCGTCCGCGTCCACACCCTCGAGGAGGCGAGAGCGAAACTCCGCGAAGCTGAGGCAGAGGGAGGAAAGAAGAAGAAGAAGGCGTCTTTTGACTGGGTGTATCTGGACGACCAGCTTCGCGACCCTAGCGCGCTCTTCGGGTCCAGCGCCGGGGGCGAAGAAGAAAGGTCTTCGAAGAAGCGCAAACGCGCGACCACGAGTGCTAAGTCCTCTGATCAGCGTCCGCTGAAGCGAGTCAGGACACTGAATGATGAGCTTGTCATACAGAGTCTGATCTTGGGAAGACTTGTTGAAGAGGATGAGATGGAGGATTGATGCTTCCATCTCGTCATTAGGCTTGGCTTGGTCTCTACCAGGCGGGATGCCTTTCTCCGGTTTGATTGATTTTTTCATTGAGCATTACTGCATAACAGCATACTGAACGGCGTCTTCTCATCATACGGGGGTTGAGGCATCTACGGAGTTGTGTTTTACCTCTCTCTTGTCTACCTACCTCTGGGTTGTATATCAACTGGTTTTATTGAAGGGAGATGAGATGAGATGAGTTGCGTGTACAGGAGTACTGGTTGATGGATGGACATGAAGAAAGGGGCGTTTTCGGATACGATGTCTGTTCTGCGCCGTGGTAATGGAAGCAGGGGTTCAGGCATGTATGTATGTAGATAGCAGGCAGGCTATGATGCTCACAAGAGTTTGATGGGTGTGGTTGTTTAATTCATGAATTATGGGGCATCTTGATGGTGTATTGTTTTCATGACTACCTATGTTTCTTGTATACTGCTGCATGTTGTACTGTATCTCGTTGTGAGTGAATGGCTGACAAGCTGATTGACATGATTCTAGAAGACTGACCTAATGACAATTTGGGACAGCGAAGCAAAGCAAAAAGTGGGAACTTTACTTGTACAAGTTATGAGCATAAAATCAATGGCGTCATAGAAGACGGGATGTGCCGGGGGGTGATTGATTCACTTTGTGCAGAATACATGTTTTTCTCCCAACTAATTTTTTGCTAAGTGATAAAAGGTAAAGTACCTAACCTAAGGTATCTTAATCTCGTCTAGAGATCCTGTAACTTGAAGTGGCTAGATGTGGATTTGTTGCCAAGGGACTTAAAACTTGAAACTTCAGTCTTGAACGAGTAGGTGAGATGCATGTACAGGTACAGGTACAGATACAGACAGGACTTTGAGGTGGATATTATTGGGATTCTTTATAAGTACTAACTTAGTATGCCGTTACCTGAATACGTAAGTACTCTGTACTGCTGTGAGAAATTATACCGTGCCAGAGATTGGGCCAGTACAAGAATGGATGGAACTTTGTGTCTCTCTGCTTTTCTCTCGTATATCCTGGATAGATAACTTATTTGTGTGCAAAAGAAGGAGAAGGTTGATCATGGTTTAGCAGTCAGCATGGGTAAGTTAAGTAGGTTAACAGTCGGTTAGACTAGATACAGGCACCCATTACTGAAAAAAGGCAGGCAACTTCCCTTTTTCTAGATATGGCCTTTAAAGTACGCCAAACACCGGATTTGGAAAATGGGAAAGAAACTTTGGAAGTGTTTTTGTGGAGACTCTGTCCCAGGATCGTGTCGTTGAGTGCTTGATCGGGTGAGTTTACTATGTAACCTAAGGGTTTTCGATATTCTGCTTCTGGAAGACTCTTTAACCTTTTTTAACCTTGTTTGGGGTGTCAGGGCCTGATTGAGATTGATACAGTAACCTAGGTTAGATAGATAGAGGTTGAGAGGTTCTCTTTAACTTCAGGGATTTCGGGATTTCTTATCATGTGTCTGTTATACAAGTACTGGCGAGCAGGCAAGCCAGGGAAGGATCTTGATCTTGATTTTAAGAGTAGCTGAATTACAATTCCAACGCAGAAGAGGACCCGTTAACCGTTCCCGTTACCGTTACTGTTACTGTTACCGTTAGACAGGCTCGGAAACTACTGAGATTATGGTCAAGTTGGCTTTTCTCCTATGCATTTGCATTCTTTGACTTTATCCAGTTAGGACTTGGCCCTGGCATAGAGCTACGTCCTACTACCAGTTACAAAGTGAGCTAACCTTTGCAGTTTCATGGCATGGACCTGTTACAATATATACTTGTCTGGTTGCCTGTGTGCCTGGTCAGCCTGTCAGCCAGTAAGTCCGACGTTAGGCTAAACACGTGTTCTTGGCGTTTTTCTTACGGCGTATGAGATCTTTCTTTTCATGGTCCTCTTTTATGAAATCTCTCGTGTTTGGTTCGTCAATCTCAAAAAACCTTACACCTTGTTTTCGGAGAATTAATTTTTGCAGGTTTGATACACCGAGTGCGTCATTTTGAAGGTCAGACAGAGATCACACACCATCACTTTGTCCTTGCTTCACCTGTTGACGTGTCTTTCACCTAGACTAACTACTCCAAATGTCCAACATGGTTTTCCTCTAGGTATGGATCTACAGAACAATGTAAATAAGCAAGTACTAGACTAGAAAGAAAGAAGGTCTGCAGAATCTGGGGTATTTTTGGTCTGGTCCGGTCTGTAGGAACTCGTGCTAGTCAGGTATCGTGCGATCAACTTATCGAGATGAGCTGAGTGAGTATGGCACGAGTTGGAAGGAAAGAAGCGTCAGCGCTTTCGGGATATGACTAACGGCCTTATTAAAGTTCATGAATATAGCTCTATAAAGACGCATTACTGCACTTCAGTTTTCCGGCCGAGCCACTAACCTACTAGTACAAGTGTTGATAAGTAATCAAAGTACGCCCGAATTGACATTTTTGCTTTGCTACGTTCAGCCTGCTCAAATCAATTCGGTTCTATGTACTGCTGTAGAGCAGTCCAAGTCTCTCACAAGCTGTGGTACAAGATATACAGCTTGTAGGTACCTCTTGTCTGCTTAGTCTAGATCCGGACGGGGCCAGACAAGCTACTACCTAAGACATGCATGAGGTCTCACGCTTCCCTCGAGACGCGAGTGTGGTAGTACGGCATTAGATCGAAATCACGAACCGACCAATCGCAGAGACGGAATGCATCGAATGCTACATTTTCCGCTGTGAAATGTTGCATGGGAAGCGGGGGAGAGAAAGAGGAAGAGGGGAACGACAAACCTCCTGTATGCACGCGAAATCTATCATCACTATCAGGTACCAAAACATTGAAGAAGCCGGATATGTCCGTTTGTGCGTTGCATCTATTGAACTGCTGTGGGATCCCAAGACGGAGATGCAGTTCCTAAATTGTTATTTCAGCTCAGCACAGGTTATTACTTTTATGTATGTAGGTAGTATACTGCTGCACCAGTCGGCGGTAGTCAATAGTATAACTGCCGTCAACGACTGCGGGAGCTGCATTTTCACGACTTTCAGACTTCAAGTTGAATTGATGCCTACCATAAGGCTCCGCAACTGTTTGCTGTTCTTGTGTTCAAATGCTTTGGCAATTGTAGGCTGTACGCCTTGCGACTTGGGCGGTCAGTACCTACACCAGGCAATGCTAAGGTTAAGAAAATACATCTCTATCAAGCAGAGCTACCTCTTACAAGTATTCTGCCATGTGGCTGCAGGTCTACAAGGCAATTTAGCGCTACTGTGAAATCTGTTGGTTCTTAAACTTCACCTCATTGGTCACTTTTCAGGATAGTTGGATTTCCGTGAGATTCGACCACCGTAGTCAATCTTACCCTAGCTACCTAACATGTATCTAGAGATAAGGCAAAGGGTGTGGCTCAGATGTTCTTTGTACCTCGAGGTTATAGTGATTGTGAATATGCTGGAGTTTCCCAGGCAAAGCCTGATTCAGAACCATAGCAATAAAAGCAGATATGACGCGCATGCCTGTAACCGCTGGTACGGAATCCGTGGCTTGAAACTTGATGGTTCCGTAACGACGAGACAGCAGAAGCTAGAAAATGGATGGAAGACGGCCCGTTCTATCTTTTCTTTTTATGTATTCACAAATCGAAGAGAGGTTGGCCGTGTTCTAGGCATTTAATACTACTTGTGTGTACATACAAGTGTGCTGAATCATGGTGGGATTGGGCACCCTGTGAGATGGATGGCCGTTACCACCGGCATGGAAACAACCTTGCGGCGGTGGTGGCGGCGGCGCGGAGAAAAGGCTGACACCAGCAATGAGGGAGCTAACTCTTAGGTACAGGTACAGATACAATTTGTTGCAGTACTCCAGCTCGTCACAGTCAGATTTCATCTTTCCTGAATTGCACACCGTCTATCTCAATTAATAGAATTCCAGGGTCCTCTTGGCCTTTTGATGCCCTTTTGCACCTACCTATCTTATTCTCACTATCCAGCATGTTGAAACTGGCGTGTGCCTGGACTAGGGCTCTAGAATAGGACATCTACGTGGATTCCACTCGCCTGGTTGTTTGTCCATGACTGACGTGTGTCTCGCCAATCTCCATTGCCTATCATTTCAGGTACATACGTGAATTCCGGTTGATCATTCACCTCGCTGGGAATATTCTCCGGCAAATCAAATACGGAGAAGAAACTGGGGAAGAGCGAAAACGTGTCGAAGGCTATGTCATTTTCATATAAGCAGAGTCTGAGCTCACTTGAATGGCACGTCACACCGTTCCATCAGCTTAAACAAGGCGCCGAGCGTGATCTGCTTCAAATCGAGCTTGCGGCTTCATTTTTGGCGGCCTGATGTTGGAAAAGCCTGAGCTTGGATACTGGGGATCCCGCTACGACCAGGTAGCAACAGAGTAGGTACCTAGGAAACCTGTGTATTTGGTTTGTTTTGCTTCAAATAACAAGACCTGGTAAACGTTGGACTCCCGCCGACGCTATTTTCATGGGGACAAGACACTCTGTGGTATGGTCGTACCGCTCCGCCGCTTTCAGTTTCTCAGGCGGTACAGTCTTTCATGACACTGTAACAATCCTGCAGGGTGACTGAAATACGTCGCGCATTTCCAAGCCTTGAGTTAAACGTTACATGATAGGAGACAAACACTGAATAAAAAGAGTCATGGAGCAGTTAGTACTCCTTTGACCTGCTGTTCCTTGGAGGGCTGAGTAGTTAATAACCTCGCCTTGCTAGAGGCTAGGAATCGCTTGATTCGAACCCTGACTAATACTGACACCAGTTTGCTAAGCCGCCCACATTAGACAGATGCAGATACATAGACTTCGGAGTCCCCGCCAAACAGAGGACTTAACAGACGCAGGCTGGTGACTTTCCAGCTCCTTCTGGCCATAACACAACAGCAGTTATTAATGTGATGTATCAGTAATTACATTACCCTTGTATGAGTTCCTTGTTCGCGATGGAAAAGAGCTTGAATTTGGCTGACTGACAAATATGGGCTATAATGCCAGTCGCTTGGAATAGAAGGAATGGACTTTAGACAAATTGACTGTGATATCATCGGTAATCAAAGCCATGAACCTTTACGATTTGCGCCAACGACTAGGTTCAACTGAGAAGATATATAACAAGGCCGTAGTTCCCCTTGGTCAATTGAATGAATATTGTTCAAAGTACAGCAGTACTGCTACTTGACAGGGAGAGAGACGTTATGTTCATTTATTGACGCTACTTGTAATAAGAACTGTTTTCGGTAGCGGACTTGTAGGCAATCTGGGGGTTTGACTGGTTGTCTATCCGAATTCGAAATTGCTTGGCCACCTACAACCCCCACTCCGCTTCCTGAGTACATGGATATTTCGGCAGGTACCTCAGTATCTTTGGGTACCTGCCAGCGTGACCCGCAGTACATGCAGCGCTGGAGCAAAGGTCCTATCACAGTTGAGGCCAATTCAGGTTATCTCCATAACCGTTGCTTGTCACCTCCGGCCATGTCCCTTGCCTTCAAGGTTCTTCCTGAGACAAGCAGCACAACAAGAACAACCCAACCACCACTTCACCAACATATCTCTCATACCTTTCACTCTCATACACACCTGTTCGACGGCCCTCAAGGCACAGTGCAACGGCTAGCCAGCGAGCCAGCCCGGAAGCGATAGCTCACGAGAGGAGGGGCCGCATCTTCTCTATCGAGCGAGGTACGTACGGCAGTACAGCAGTACTTTTGCTTCGCATACCTTCACAGGGCCTTCTCCATGTTCAGCTTGTTCCTTTGAAACCAGCCGCATTGCTACCAGATCATCATTGCCGGTTGCAACGCTCCTCCGCGTCTCTATATTGGTGACACGACAGCTTAGTAGCTAACTGTTATCCTTGGCCTTTCCCCATAGCCTACTGCTGTACTTAGCATTGATTAATTCTTCCACCTCCCAACCCTTCAACTGTTAGCTGGGCCCTGTCCCCTCCTTTCTTCCTTCTTCCGCCAGCAGGCTATCACCAACATAAAAAAAGACAAGCTCGGACTTTTGGCATACCTGGATTTTACTTACCAGAGTAGCCTCGCTTACAGGTGTACGGACCTACCTATCTGCAATCCTTGTGCCAGATTAGCTTGTCGAACGGGATAAGAAAGACAAAGAGCGCGTAACGCCCCACACTTTTGTCGACCTTTCTGTCAATACTCCCCCACGGCGCGACACTCCCTGCCTGACAAAGAACCCTTATACCCTCTGCGACTGCAAAAATTCGCGGGGAGGGTCGACGGACCCCCGACTCGTTCGTCGTCGTCATGTTCGCACCAACCTATACCGCGGGGAGGCGACCGCTCGACTCGGCTCCGCTGTCCTATACTCATTCTCACTCGAGGACCCGGACGAGTTCGTCGAGTGCGTTTCCGGCTCCGCAATATCTGTCGCAATATCAACCGCAACAATACGCACAACCACAACCACAACACGGCGCCCCCATGGCCACCCATCTACAACAACCCCAGCCGTCCTCAGGTCACGCCCGACGTTCGCCTTCGATCAATACGTTTAGCACGTCATCTAGCAGCCAACAACCATCCGGTTCCTATACCGACCTTCGTCGAAGCACGTCGTCTAGATCCTTTGGCAACCAACAGACCACTAGTTACGTTGCCTTGCTCCGCAAGCAAAAGGCTACGGTATGGTGTGATCGTGCACAGCCCGAAGACCCGCGCCTGCTTGCCCAGCAACGCGCCGCCAAGCAGAGGGCAGCCCAGGAGGTCATCAGCCGCTCGAGCCAGCCCCGGACGTCTACCGGACTCAGTGGCCCGGGTAAGGTGGTGGGCAAGTTCAGGCACCACGGGAAGCCAGGTGTAGTCGGGTATACCCCCGAGACCAACTACGTCGGCGTTGGTGGGGTGCCCCTTCGCTTGAGTGCCACGGAAGTGGAGGGCGAAGACAGCGAAGAGGACGACGTCTCTGCCAGGCGGTTGCACCACCGTAGGACGGGAAGTAGCGGGCGCAGCAGCACGGCTAGCGGCCTTCGCGGCATGCAGTATCGTACTTCGGGAAGCATCGGTCAGAGCGGCAAGAGGTGGAGTCCGAGCGACACTCCTGAAGGACGCAGCATGATGGACGAGCCCGAATATAAATCCGGCGACGATCGTCTGGAGCGAGCGTACAGCACCCACAGCGGCAGTAGCGCTGAGAGGGCCGATGCCCTGCCGGAGCTAGGCTCGTCCAGCGCTGCGAAGCTCGCAAGCAAGAGCTTATTGAATGCGGCCCTCACGAGAGAAAAGAGTGTGAAGAACCCCGAAGAGTTGAGGCGTAGAGGGAGTGTGGACGAAAGGACAATGACGCTCACCTCTGGCCGGCTATTCATTGCGAACCCAGACTGAAGAGTCTGCACGCAATGTTAAGGATGTATGCGGAACGGAGCGGTGATCTGACGTTTTTTTTCGATATTTCACGATGATTTATACAGCCATCACTACTTAAGTCAACGGAATATTTTCCTGTGCCACGATATGCAGCTGATGTCTTTCCTCTACTCTCTGAACTAGCGTTGGTTCTGGATTGGTCGATTTTCTCCGGCTTTTTCTGGGTGGTTTGGGTCCAGGGTTAAGCAGAGGGTTGGTCGAGGGAGAAAGGATTAATAAGGCATGCAATTCAGCCAGCACTACACGATCGTTTACCACACACATTTATCTCGCCTTCTTTTTTTTTCTTGAGCGCCCGTCTGAGTTTGAAGTTTTTTGCTTTGCTTTTGCAACGGTCGAAATAAATACCCTCGCTTCGGTTTCGACCCTCTGGTGTTGTTATGTCCTGTTTTTCTAGATCGGAGCATGAGTGTAGTGGATTGAGGAAAAGGGCTTGGGGAACTACAAACAAAAAATCGATACTGGATGTCTGTCTTGTCTATGCTGTCTCCTACGGGATAGGAGGGCTAGGTTAGGTAGCTAAGGTAGAGCGGTATTAGAAGGGGACTTTTGAACTTTTTATGGTCAAGGAATTGATTGATTGATACCAAGGGAACAATTCAATTTTCCTACCTGGGGAGTTGCTTAAGGTTAGCTGAATTGGAATTGGAATATTGAACTTATGAATCCGGATAATTGTTTCTTTTGTGTCGAGGTCTGCTATAACTTGGTCTTCTTGCGTGTAGTGAAGTGAAGTTCTATTGTGTTTCCTGGTTGTCCGACAGCAGGGGCATGTTTCTTCTATAGGGTTATGTTCGTGATTTTTGTAAACAGGTCAAGTTAAGTGAACAAGCAGTATTTCTTGTTTCTCTTGTTTGCCTTGCAATGGTATTTATTTATCTGTTTGATGGGAGAAAAGGAAGGGATGGAAGTAAAATCATAGTATGTAGGTTAGGAGATCTTGAATATTCGACCCCCCCCTTTTATATTTTTATTTCCTCTTCAACCCTCCTCCCTACCACAGAACTCATTTTTCTTTCCTGTTTTAGATCTATTAAATCTACGCCGCCTTCTCAGCCGCCTTCGCGGCCTTCTTCGCAGCTATAGCCTTCTCCTTCTCCAGCTTCTTGAGCTGGTTCTTGGACATCTTTCCACCATCGCCTCCGCCTTCCTGGTTCTCCCCGACGACTACGGGGACGACGCGCTCAACTCTGGGGTTGCCCCTCCATTTCAGGGGTCTGACCGTCATGAACTGCTTCACTACGTCTTCTGTCGCCTTGGCTCTCCGGTCCTGGAAGGCTGCTACGTAGTCTTGTAGGTGTTTGATGCAGATGGCTTTCAACTGTTTTTTTGGTTTGTTTTAGTTAGCGAATGCTTGATCTGATTTTCGTTTATTTAAAAGACGGGTGGCAGGGTACGAACCTCTCCTGTCAAAAGCTTTCCCTCCCTGTAATCCTGACCAAGCTTAGCCAGTTCCTGTTAAACAGACAGTTAGCACTTTATATAATTTCCATATCAAGAAGACCACTGGATGAAGAAAGAAAAAGACATATTTACCTCATCGTCCTCCATGAAGAACTGCAAGTACTGGTACGCGACATCGACATCCGGGTTACCGCCCAGCTCCCGCTGCTCCTCGGCCGTCTCCTGCCCGCCGGAGAAGGCGTACTTGTTGATCTTGTTCTTGATCTGGTTCGGCGTGTCCTTCATGAAGATGGCCGAGGAGTCGATGCTCGCCGACATTTTAGACCCGGGCCCTTGCAGCGCGTCCAGGAAGCGCGAGTGGATCAGGGACGGCTTTGCGTATTTTAACCGCGTCGCGCAGTCGCGCGTCAGGCGGAAGTAGGGGTCCTGGTCGATGGCGCAGGGGATCAGACACGGGATCTTGGCCGTCTCCTTCTCGTTCTCGCCGAAGATGTGCGGGAAGGACGAGGCGAACGACGTGCTGCCCTGGACGCTGGCGAAGTGGATCTTGCCGATGTTTGAGCTAATTCAGGGGGGTTTTTGTCAGTCACTTTGGTACGACTACAGGGGCACGGCTACGTCACGGCGCACCTTTCGTTGAAGCCGAACACGGCCTTTGCCACGTTATACGTGACCAGCTTCGAGAAGCGGGTGACGTTTCTGTAGAATGCGCCTCCCATGTACTCGTAGTCGGAGAAGATGAAGGTCTTCTCGGGATCGAAGCCGATGGAGATGATATCCCTGGCATTGTCCTTTGCGTAGCCAATGACCTCTTCGACGGTTCGCTTTTCAGAGAACAGGAACTTTTCGTCTATTCGAACCATAACCATTGGTCAGGTCAGACAAAACAACGAGAAAATGGCAGAAGAACGGATGCGAAAGAACATACCATCCGTCAGCATGATGACCAGGGGGACGTCGAAGACATCTTGTAACCACCTGCACCGTACGTTAGTCAGGCGGTTCGTGGTCTGTCGGACAAGTATCAACCGGCTACTGACTTGCAGAAGTCGAAGATCTGGGTGTGGCCGATGTGCATCGAGTCGCTGCTGGGTCCGCGACCGGTGTATAAGAAGAAAGGCTCGCCCTACATGCGCCAAGTCAGAAACTTGCTGCATAATCCACCCCAGATTGGTATTGGTGTACCTTCTCATACTTGTCGAGAATGACCTCGAACTCTCTGTGGCTGAAGACGATCTGGCGCCTCAGGAACCTGTGGGGTTTCTGGCCGGTAACGCGCTCGAACCTCTGCAGGAGCTCCTCGTCTATGAGCTTGGTGCCGAACTCCTCCACCAGCTTCTTGTAGTCGATCGCCTTGACCTTGCCATCCTCGCCGACCTCGCCGGAAACGTTCCAGGGATCGACGGTCTGCTTCGTCGAGGGTGCGTTCGGCACTTCGGGGTTCGATGCCGGTGGGACCTCGGAGGTCGGCGCCTCGAGCTGTGAGGACATTGTTGCGAATGAAGTGAAGTGGGAGTGGTCTTTCAAGTGCTTGGCTTGGCTTGTAATCTTGGACAAGGCTGTCTGTGCAACGTTCCGCCTTATATAAGCGATCGCGAAGGATCAGATGGTGAAGGATCACCAAGTGAGTCAAGAATGACTGTCAGACTGCGACTTCGCCCGGCAATGCGACAGGAACGAGCCAGGATACTTTTGAGGAAATGGAGGGGCACTTTCCGTTTCGGTACCAGGAATCGTGGAGGGGTCTTGACAGGGGTCTCCAGATTTACAGATTGCCAAGCAACATAGTTAGGTTACTGCTGTGTTAGATGCATATTATGTTCATAAGCATATATTTACCCTCTTGTCTTCTACAAAGCCATAGTGCTTTTAAGACACATTTATGCTAGAATGATGTGGTAAGGATAGGAGCTGTACTTGTACCATCAAGCTGCTTGTTGATATTGAAATCAATCATTTCTCAAAGCTCCGAAACTCGATTAATCGCGACCACGCCGTATCTTTACCACACAGCACGTCTACCACTTCACACGTTATCCCCAAGCTCCCCGAAGAGCATTCTTAACCGAAATCCCGCCTCCCATACACCGTACAAATTAAAAATAAATCACCATGACGTCCACAATCGGCATCCCGATCAAGCTCCTAAACGAGGCGCAAGGCCACATCGTGACGGTCGAGATCACATCCGGCCAGACGTACAGAGGCAAGCTTCTGGAAGGTACGAAAACGACACGATAAAGCATCACATACGGGTGGCGCGCTTGAGGACCACCGGCTGACGTATTATGCTCTTTTTTTTTTCCACAGCCGAGGACAACATGAACGTGCAGCTTAAGGACATCACCGTGACGGCGCGCGACGGCCGAGTCAGCCATCTGGACCAAGTCTACATCCGGGGAAGCCACGTGCGGTTCTTCATCGTGCCGGATATGTTGAAGTACGTGTCATCTCCTCAAAAATTACAAATACCCTACAATTTTCTTATTTCCGTCCCGAACAAACCCCCTTAGCTAACCGGTGCAAAAACGTTATAAAAAAATTACAGGAACGCACCCATGTTCCGAAGCCGCAACGCGCGCGGCCGCGGCGTCGGCCTGGCCAGAGGACGCGCGACGGTCAGCAGAGCGAGGGCCAGCGGTCGCGGAGGTGGAGGGGGTAGATAGGAGCTCGGCCTGATGACACCGCCGCCGCCGTATTGGGCGCCTGATGGCGTTTTCGGAATGACGCGAACGCGATGGTAGCCGCTTTCGAGGCAAGGAGGAACAACTAGCCGTGCATATTTTCAGTTTCTTTTTTTTCAAAGTCTCTTCTTCTTCATGGCGTTTGGGGGATGGATAATTTGGTGACTCAGTATCTCTTTTTTTTTTCTGGCGGTATCGGAAAAATGAAAGACATAGAAATAAACAGAGGCTGCAATATATGTTATTGCACCAAGTTGACCTAGCGAGGTTGTTCTATGACCTCAGGCGCCGCGACTCTGTGCTGAATATGGGGGTCGGTCAGGTTTCCAGCGGCTTTTCTTTTGAAGCTGTTTGTCTCGCCATTCCGTGTGTGCGGGAGGGAAGCCACGGACTGGACTTTGGCTTTCTGTCTACACCTGCCTGCTCGCTCCGGCCATCACTTGATCCCGATCCTTTACGGAGTTGTTCCATCTACTACCGGAACATGGTTAAGACACGCAGTACGATCCAGACGGGTGGTTAAATTAGCTACCTTCTTAAGAAGCGAAGATGGGCCATAGTCAGGAGGCGAACACCAAGTCACCATGTTCACACCAAATTATCCATCAGGTATATATATAGATATATATATTGACTGTGCGAGCCATTGTACAGCATATGAGTGTCTCTCTGTCTTGCCTTCCCTTCTCAGCTCATGCTTAAGCACCAGCATACCAAACTCCTCTACTTCCATCCAACGTGGAACTTAAGACTTGGGGACTTGGGCCAAGGTTTAAATTAAAACCTCATAGTCGGGTGAGGTTGAAACTGTCTGTGAATGCATGCGATCTTTAGGTCAGTCCCAGGAAGAAAAAAAAAAACTGTACACTCCAAAAGAAGAGGCAGAAATCCAAACAAAGATACAAAGTGAAAAAGGAAATGAGGATGGGGAATAAATAGGGACGGAACTTACGGATCATACTGGTCGTACTGGCTATACTGCGAATCGTACAGGTACTCGGCCTGGCGCCTGGCGTCCTCGCGCGCGCGCTCCCTGTCGTGGTCGCGCTCGTCGAGCCCGCGCCGCTGGAACAGCTTGTCGACCTCGGCGCCGGCGATGCCGGCCAGGATGTCCTTGGCGAAGCCGTGTTTGACGGATTTGCCTAATTTTCCACAAGGTTCAAAGTTAGAATATAAAATGTCCTTTTCCATGTGTGTAAAAAGAGGCATGGAAAAAGAAAGAAAAGAAAGAAAAGGGGTATGGTATGTATGGTATGCGAGAGGGAAAAAAAAACAAAAAGTAAGAGAAAGACAAAAGATAGATATACCCTCCCGCCTCTGACGATTCTCAAACATCTTCATGGCCTCAAAGGCCGCGCCGCCGGCGATCAGCTCCCCCATCTTGCTGTGGCTGTCGTGGTGGTGGCGGTCGTCGTCGTCGTACCCGTCGTACCCGTCGTCGTAGATCCTGTCGTGTCTGTCTCGTGCTTCGTCTAGGATTGTTTTTGTTTCATCAGCTTTATTTGTTTGAAGAGAAAAGAGAGAGACAGTTAATAACGGGGGATGAATCAAGGCCTTCTTTTCTTCTTGTGTGGAATCTGGATATTTGTTTCTTTGTGTAATGTTGGAAAAGGGGGGATGTTTAGGGAACCCTCTTCCCTGAGCTTTTGAACAGGAAAGGGGAGTAAGTAGGTCGAAAGTGCAGTGTTTGACATGACATACCGAATCCGAACATCTTGTCGTCGTGTATTCTCTTTTCTCGAGTTCTCTTCAACTACCAGTGGCCAGAATAGAAAAGGAAACAAGGTTAGATGATTTCAAGTTTCCTTCCTCTTACGTCCAACTATCAAGACCCAGGATTTTATGCAAAAAGACTCGAAAGTAGGACATTCAAGGCTACTTAAACCTACCAAGTCCTTTCCCCCCCAATAAAGGACACGACACGACATTACACCCTCATGACGAAATCTCTATACCCTCTCCTTTAACCACATGTCCTCACGTGTTGAGTCTCGATAAGCTCCCACTAAAGGGGCCCGTCCAAGAGCTTACCCGGCTGAGTGGCCTAGAACACCCCTTTCGAAGGAAGCTAAGACGGGACCATCGAACTTTGAAATCCGGCGCTCAAGTACCCCTGACGTGCTCAAGGGCAACGTGGCCGACTTCTTCACTGCAATGACAAAGCCTTCTGGCGAAGTAGGTAGTTGACTTCTGCACTAAACCCTGACCCAGTATCACGAACGGGGCCTTCTGATGATATAATAGGTCAGGGTCGGCCATCTAATATATGCAGATTTTGCAAAGTACTGATTTGAAATCTAAGTATGGGGACCTCGGCAGCTTCTCGCTCGTGCCGTTTTCCTGTCCCATAATCAGATCAAAGGGTAGATGGTCAGTCACATACGATGACACACAACCCACCAACGCCGAAAAACCCCGCCCCCCTCATGTCCGTTTAAGAACTTCCAAACTTGGTCAGATATTCCCCGTGTGCCTTCTTCTGTCTATCCCACTCCTTCTTCAGCTTCTTCAGCTGCGCCTTCGGGACCTCGCTGCCATCCTTGAGCTTCGTGGGCATGCCTTCGGCATCCCATTCGCTGTACCGCTCATCGCCCTTGAACATCTCTTGCGGCGACACCTTGGCCGCCTCCCACTTCTCCGCCTCGGCCTTCTCCCGGGCCAGCCTTGCCTCCTCTTTAGCCTTGGCCTTTCTCGCCAAGGATGCTTCTTTCTCCTCCCTGGCGGCGATGAGCTCCGCGGCGGGGATGAACTTGATCAACGACGGCTGGCCGTCTGGCCGGTCATCCAGGTAGACGCCAATGTTGGTGAGATCGAAGTCCCGTATACGATCGCTCAGGGCCAGGATAGACCTCTTAGCTTCGGGAGCGGCCGACGGGGCGATATTTCGCAGTTCGTCGCGCATCTTGGATATGGCACGGACATATGGCAACCCCAATTGTTCCGGGTCACGGACTCCTGACTCTGCTAGCGATTTGAAGTCTTGCTCAGGTGACTGCGCCAACAGGTTCGGTAGGGTCTCGGAGGCCGGGAGCTCGAGCTTCTTGACGTCGGCCACTACAGTGTTGAACGCTGTCTCGTAGGGTTGTATCGCCGTGGCCGGGTAGATATCAGCCGCGATAGGGGCCGAAGCCCACCCAAGTCCGTCGTAAGGAGGGCTTGCGTTGGCATCCAGCCCTAGGATGCCAACAATCTTCGTGACCCATCTCGCGACAGATTCCACCGCTGCCAGATCCAGATTGACGTTGGGGGTGTTCATGTGAATGTTGGCCTTTCGAATGATGTCTCCGATAACCTGCATTACCTGAGGCGTGTTGAACGAGTTGGTCAGCGCGGCCTCGACGTCTTTCTTGGCCTGTTCCAACTCGGCAAGCAGTCCCTCGGCGGGTTTGCTATCCGAAACTGACAACGCGCTTACGCCGGTCTTTATGGAAGATGTCGGGTCGTTGGCCTCGGTGAGTAGCGCTTTGACATTGATGAAGTAGTTCTAGAATCCGTTAGCATATGATGAAGGAAGCACGATATCAGCCACACCCAAGCTCACTTACGTTAACTGTTGCCTCCCACGAGTCGGCCTGTGTTCGCATGCTCGGTGTGATCTCAATGCCGTCGTTCCATTTTCCATGCAGGAACACGACTCGCATTGACCGAGCCGTGTATGTTGTGGCCAAGGCATCCTTGATAGACTGGAAGTTCTTTAGGGATTTTGACATTTTCGATCCAGAAATCGACAGATGACTGTTTTATGTCAGCGTCGCGTCGAAATGCGAATGGATCGAAGAGGATTTGTAGGATGAGATGACTTCATCACTCCCACCGGACGGAATGTGAAATCAAGTGGCATATTCAACTTACCCCATATGCAGGAAGTAGTTGACCCAAGTATGTTCGTGGCCATGTTCGCAAAAGTAGGCTTCACTCTGCGCAAGCTCGTTGTCGTGGTGCGGGAAAGCAAGGTCAATGCCGCCAGAGTGAAGATCCATCCGGGAACCCAGCACGTCGGATGCCATTACGGAGCATTCACTAGGCACCCACTATTAGCTCGGCTTCACACAGGACTACGTAGCACCAGGGGGGGTGTTGTTAAGACGAAAGGCACGTACATATGCCATCCAGGACGCCCACTTCCCCATTTACTTGGCCAGTAGGGCTCGCCGGGCTTGGACTTCTTCCACAAGGCAAAGTCACCCGGACTCCGTTTGCCGCCCAGGCTTTTACCTAGAGAGCCCTCTCCCTCGTCCAGCAGGGTCTGGTCGTTCTTGCTGTCCGGTCTCAAGCGGGCGTACGTATTACCGGCTTTTTCGAAAGCAGCAATGTCGAAATACACAGAGCCTTCGGATTCGTAGGCAAAGCCCTTCTCCACCACTCTTTCTACGAAGCTTGCGATCTGGGGAACATACTCCGTAACCCTCGTGATCACGTCAGGGGGGAGGACGTTGAGGGCTTCCATGTCGTCGGTAAACGACTTCTCCATCATCTTTGTGAGCGTGGTGAAGATGGTCTGGTCGCTTGTGTCGATCGACTCCTTGTAGAGAGAGTCGAGGTATGGCAGCAGAATGTCGTCGGCGCCGGGGAAGACCTGCTTTCCGCCTATAGCAATAGCGGCAGAGGTCATATTGCTGATGTGCATTTTGATCTTTGCCTCGTCATCGCCGGCCTTCCCATCCCCCGTCAGAGGTTCTCCAGCTAGCACATGGCCGTATGCTGCATCCCTTCGAGAAGTATAGTTGTCTAGATCTAGCGGGCTGTCCTCACCCTCGACGAGCTTTGGGAGATTCTTCTTCGCATACGCCCTGAAAGCGGCCATGCCCAGCTCTACTAGGTCGGCCTCTGTGTACTGTTTCTTCTTCTCATTCTCAAGCAGTCGCTGCTGTCGTGCCCTGAGGATAATCTAGGACGGCCGAGTGAGCCTTGGTTTGCTTTATTTCGTAATTGCCCGTTTAAGACATACCTTGTCATCGATATCTATACAACTGGCTGTCAGTCCCCCATCCTCTATCATACTGTTGGGCATCACAGTATCTCATCTCACCTGTAAAGTTCATGACAAACTTGACGTCAAATCCAAAGTAATGGATCAGTATGCGTCGGATGATATCGGTCGAGACATAGTTGCGCGCATGGCCCAAGTGACTGTGATCGTACACGGTGGGACCGCAGGCATACCAGGAAATCTTGCCCTTCTCGATTGGTGTGAATGGGACGGGGGCTCCCGGCCGGAGAGAGTTGTGGACTTTGATCGAGTCCATGGCTCGTCGTAGCTGTCTTGTCGCAAAACTTCGGCGGAGAAGAAACCGGCTTGTAACGGGGATCAAAGTGGAGCGTCTAATAAGGAGCGAAGAGAGGATGATCATAAGGAGAAGAGCACAAGGTAAAAAGAGGGACTAGGTGAGAGAAGAAGGATACTTGTACTGGACAAGATCCTCTTCGTTCAGAGAAGCAAACGTGTGTGTCACGCTTGATTGGGTGAGGAAGTTTGACTCAAGGGTTCTGTCTGTACCTTGAACAGATTGAGTCACGGAATTGAAGCGGGTGCGGATGGGGTTACAGCGACCGAGAACGAGGACAGATTGGTGGATTGCGTGGTGCGATTGGCTTTCCTTGCCTGAAGCCTCAAGAATACTATGAACCGGTGCATGAAACAAGCCATCCAGGGGACTTGGAGTTCACTGGACTAACCGATTTGGGCACGGGTATTCTAAATCCAGTAACAATTAGTGGCCCAAGTTCACGTCACTTGTGACTACTGCTGTACTGCTGTTCCTACGTCTCTGGCTATCAATTCCAGCAAAAGCCTAAATGTAAAGTGAGAAAAGAGCTTGGCATAATAGACCATGAACTCAGAATTTAATCAAGACTGGTATCAAATACAAATGTATGCTGAAGAGGTTTTGTCAACCATTTGGTAGCCTGTTACACATCATTACCCCTCCATTTCTGTGTCTAAAGATTGCAGGGAAAGCTACCCCGCCATTAGCGCGCTCTTGACAGGTGAGTAGCCTGGCGAAAAATTCTTGAGTATGGAAGCTTTACGCGTCGCACATTGTACATCCAAACAGGTAGAATCCCTCTTCATCTTTAATATCTCCGAAGACCCTTGTATCAGAACTCTTGCTACCAGCTCTTATTGCCGATTGGTGACTTATTGGCGGATCATACCTTGCGGCTTCCATCATATACCTTCAATTGCGCCATGTCAACAGTATCACCATTCCTCGATCCCGGTCCGTTGACCACTCCCGGCGCTCTTGCACTTATCCACCTGTCGCGCGACAACGTCCAGCCCGTCTACCTCGGTAAAGACGCCGAGAACGCCGACGGCTATGCCGAAGGCCCCGTCATCAACACGCGCTTCGGCTCGTTCCCACATTCCACGCTCATCAACCAGCCATGGGGCTCGCAGATCCGTGCCTCCGTCGTAGACACCGGGTCGAGGGGGCGGAAACGCAAGGCAGCCGACGCCGACGAGACTGAGAATGCTGCTGAACCGGCCAGAAATACGAAAGACGTCAAGACGGCGGCGTCAGGCTTCATCCATATCCTCCCGCCGACGCCCGAGATCTGGACGGCCAGTCTACCTCACCGAACCCAGGTCGTCTATACTCCGGACTATAGCTACATCCTGCACCGCATACGAGCCCGTCCCGGCATGCGTATAATAGAGGCGGGGTCTGGTAGTGGGAGCTTCACTCATGCCTCCGCAAGGGCGGTCTACAACGGATATCCCGAGAGCCCGGAAGACAACAAGAGGGGAAAAGTATGGAGTTTCGAGTTCAACGACGATCGCTTCGCGAAGATGCGCGAGGAGATTAAAGAGCATAAGCTAGAAGGAGTCGTGCAAGTCACCCATCGAAATGTGTACGACGACGGTTTCCTAGTGGAGGGCGAAAGTCCCGGCGCGGAATGTGTCTTCTTAGATCTGCCCGCACCATGGCAGGCCCTGCCTCACTTGGCGCGCAGCAAGCCAAGTGAATCCCTACTAGCTGCTTGCGGCTTGGAACCTCTTAAAGAGACATCCTCTCCTTGGAAGTCTCCGTTACGGCCAGATACACCAGTGCACATATGCACATTCTCGCCGTGTATCGAACAGGTCACGAAAACGGTCGACACCATGCGCCGGCTCGGGTGGATGGACATCGAGATGGTCGAGGTCATTCAGCGGCGGGTGAACGTCCTGCGCGAAAAGGTTGGGCTCAACATGCCCTCGGAGAGGGGGGCGAACCAGTCGCCGGCCAACGTCATGGAGGCCATAACACGATTAAAACAGATCGACGGGCGTTTCAAGCAGTTCAACAATAACCAAAGCAGCAAGAAGGACGCCGACACTACCATGGAAGACGTAAACACTCAGAACGGGACACCCGCCGCCGACAACGAGGACGCAAGCCCCACCGTCGCAGACAGCAGCAGCAACGCCGAGACGAGCGAGACGACGACATCAGTAAAGCCCTGGATGGCGGGGCGCCTGATCCACCGCACGGAAGCCGAGATCAAGACGCACACCTCTTACCTCGTCTTCGCCGTCCTGCCCCAGGAGTGGACCGAGGAGCAAGAAGCCGCCGCCTTCGACGCATGGCCCTGCGGCAAGGAGGGAGGAAAGGTCATCGGCAGCCTCGACAAGGAGACTAGGAAGCAGGAGAAGCGCCAGATGCTCCTGGGTAACAAGCAGAAAAAGAAGCAGCAGCAACAGCAGCAGCAGGAGGCTTCTAACAGCGGCGCTCGTGCTGCGAAGAAGACTAAGACGGAATGAGTGATTGTATCGAGAAAGGGAAACAGGACAGAACTCTGGTAAACAAGGGGGGGAAGGGGTTCTAGGAGGTAGATGAAAGAAAACATGATACCCGGCCTTAGTCGTAGGCCAATGAATTATATATATATACATAGAAAGCATACCCTAGGTCAGGGTTAACCTAGGATATTCGGAGAGAAACAACTTGCTATTGGGCGCATCTATAGATAGTGCTTAGAAGCCCCTGCAGGCGGATGCGATAAATTGACAGGGCACTTTTTAAGAGTCAAGGAGCATCTGGTTCAATTCAAACTTTTCTTATTGCTTATTTCCATGCACTTTGAAGCTTGACTGCCCCTGACTTTTACGAGAGGCCTCTTATGATGAATGTCTCTGTCTCTCTCTCTAATTTCGGCTTAATCCGCCTTCACCAACGGATCCTCCTCCGGGAACTGCGCCGCGAGGCCCTGCACCAACATCTCGTCCGCCATCCACTTCGTGTCCCTCTCCTTCCCATTCGCGTCCTTGTGGTCGAGCACGCCCGCCTTCTTGAGGATATCGATACATTTCGTGACGACATCTACATCGACGCCTTCCGTCTTGGCCGAGAAGCGGACGGTCCGGATCCACTCGCGCGCGTCCTCGGCCGAGTAGTCGAGGTTCTGGGCAATGTACTGCACGACTTCTTCCTCGTGCGTCTCGAAGTGTCTCACGCCCTGGTCGAGTTTCTTGAAGACGTCCATGAGCCTGGGATACGGCCTTCCCTTCTCCCCGCCGCGGAGCAGGGCCGACGAGGCGACGATCTGCCAGCTGGGCCAGGGCGTGTAGATCTCGCCGACGCGCTGGATGTCGCCGGCGTCGTGGTACCGCTTCGACGTGAAGTGCTCCCACATGAAGAAGTCGGCGGTGCCGTCGTTGACGGCCCGCCGGAGCTTCTCGAACGTTTGGAGCGGGACGAATTCCGAGAATGGCGAGGAGGTAGAGGAGGAGGAGAGCCAGCCTTGCTGGTCCGCTAACACGTATCCCATCACCTGGCTTCCCGAACCCGGGCGCGATATCCCGATCTTCTTCCCCTTGAGAGATTCCACGGACGAGATGTCCGGCCGGTTCGAGCCTGTTGAGATGGCCCAGCCTAAAAAACAACACTCATGTTAGCATCCCTCCCTTTTTTACACTTGACCTAGAGAATGACCAAAAAAGAAAAAGAAAAAAAAGGTACAGCAAACATACACAACGGCGTCTCGACATAGGTCCCCACGATATGGTACCCCGCATCACCCGGCTTCTCCTCCTTGCCGAGGCCCGCGACCCAGGCCTCGGTGAGGCCGATGCCCACGTCGATCTCGCCCGACCGGATCGCCGTGATCATGTGGCCCGTCCCCGACGGGAAGGGTATGAGCTGCGCGTTCAGGCCGAAGTGCTCCTGCGCGAAATGGAGCGGCGTGGAGAAGTGCTCCGGCACGTAGCCGATGCGGAGCTGTGAGTCGTCCATTTTTTTGAGCCTTTTTTCGCGATTACTTTCTTTTTTTTTTGTTTCCGAGCTTGTTGTTTTCTCTTTGATTGTTTTTGTTATATCTGAAAAGGTGGTTGGATCTTGATCCCCTTTTCGTTATCAGTTGGATGACGTGTGTGAGAGTGAGGGTGAGCGAGCGAGTGAGTGAGTGGGTTGACTTCAGTGAACTGTGACGCTGTTTTACAGGTATGGAGGAAAGAAATGCCTTCTTCGTCCTAACCTTGAGGGAAGAACCTTCTGAACTTGAATGTAATGATGCCCAGGCGGGTCCCCCAAACTTCAATTAAAACTGGTCTCGTAACTTCCTAATATCGCTCGATTCCAGTGTAACAAATCGTGGTGACGTCGTTACTACGGTACTCGTCTACCCCGTCTGACCTTAAATGCACTTATCACCGTACCAAAAAAAGCGGGGACACAAACAGTACCTACCTTGAGTCGATATTTCCAGCCTGTTTGTTCGAAAATATGTAGAAAACTCAGGGGTGATAAAACATGCATTATTTTGAGTAGTCCTTGATGCGACCTGCTGTTAGAAAATACTACAAGTCGTCATTCTGAGGCGTAGGTATTTTGAAATGTCGCTTCGTCTCTCCTTGAGAGTACCAGAATAGCACTTTGGGTTGAACTTCGTTCAGGCTTTACCACATCCTATTCTGTCGTTCCTCAAGGTAAAGTAGCATCTTAATTGCAACAGGTCTCGCAAACTCATAAAAGTCTATCTGTAAAAGTGCTCGGGTATCGTATTCGTGTATCCATACTCCAGTCTATCCATCGCCACCATGAATGCAAGTCCAATAACCAAGGATTTCCCCTTCATTTGGAATTACTCCCCATGCTAAAAGGCACAGGTGATAAAAAAAGGTGCCTCCTCTTCTCTGACCTAGTCAAACTTGACATGTCCGGCTTCAGTTCCTCCCGAATCAGTTTGCTGTTTCTCTTCCGCAATCTTCTTCTTTAGCTGCGCAATGTGCTGTCTTCGCTCCTTCTCCACGACCACACTGTCCCTGCTGCGGAGACTCAGGAGTCTCGACTCGGCCGCCTCTCTGTCGGTCCCGCAGATGTCGTCGAGCTCGTCGACAAGCCTGATCATGAAGTCGAAGATGCTCTGGGCCTCCCTGACGATGTCTTCGCGCTCGGACGGGGTGAGGACGCTCTCGGACTCGACAAGACGCCTCTTGAACTCGAGCTTCAAGTCCTCGCCGTCCTCGGGCGTGTCGAACCGGAAAAAGCCAAACGGCTGGCCCGTCGGTGCCTGCCCTTGGGCCGAGGCCGAGGCTGGGACCCAGAAGTTTGTCAGGATGCTCTCCAGTTTGGATCTGATGAAGCGACCGCCTGAGAACAATGCCATATAAAGGACCCAGGCGTACGCCAGCAGAACGTGAGGAGAGCCTTCGACGTGAGATTTGATGTGGTCTAGAAACTTGCTAAGAACGGTTGCTTCGGTGGCATCGTTTAGCTTCTCCGCAAGCGTGCGGTTGGACCAGTTCGTTAGCGATATGAGGTCATCTCTGAGAGGCTTGGAACGCTGAAGCCCCTGGAAATGTAGACCGGCTAGCAGGGCTTGTATCCGGTCGTTGACATTGATCTGTGTATTGCCAAAGTCGCACTTGGTGTGCACAAAGGGTGAAGCTCCATCTGCGTCGTAAGCAGTGCAAGTCAGACTCGTCTGTTCGGAACCCGGTGTTTCTACTGGGGATGACTTTTCCAACAGCGACAGCCAGAGCGACTCGAAGGCGATGTATATAGGTGATATGTGAAGGAGTCCCGACACATATTGAGAAGCGTCGTCGGCTTGTGGAGGGAGTGCTAGCCGCAGCCGTGACATAACAAGTTTGTTTAATTTCGTATGAACGGACCGCGTGGCCGCGTTGACCGATTCCGACAAGGAACGAGGGCTGCCGGTATTTTCAGGCATGACGATAGGTGACTGAGGGTTTGTTGTAGGGGACAAGGTAATGGGTATGAGGCAGTCAAACGAGAAGTGAGCTCTCTATAAGACGCCTGGCATCAGGCCAAGACGTGTAAGGCAGCGAGTTATAGGAAGGATAATGAGGGCAGCCAAGAAAGAAGCAGAGACGGAAAGATTGTGGCATAGATTTGATCAATGTATTTAAGACCTGACGAGTATAAGGACAAGTGGCAGTCGTGACTCCCTACTAGCCTACTAGGCATGAAGATGAGTGTTTAGGCAGGACAGACCAGAGGACATGCCCAACCTATGTGTGAGATATCAAAAGTTGCAAGCACGGGAATCGCTCGTTGATACCCCGGATTATCGCCTAGCAGGTGCTCAAGTACAATCTTCGTCTTACAAGGGAGGGCACGGGTCCCCTTGTTATTGTTAGCCTAATGGCTACTCCCCTGACGCTACGGGAGGCAGACGAGACGTGATAGGTGCCGAAAATAGTGTACTGTCAAGCCTTGTCCTGATTAGTAGGCGAAAAGGGTGGGTTTGATGCTGTGGGAGAGAAGCGCGAAAACTCGGTGGGACCAAAGGGCGAACTTGTTGATGATGACTGACACCAGGGCCACTAAATCAGAAAGCGGATTTGCCCGAAGGAGCGAGTGAAGAAGGGCGAGGAATGTGTTATATGACTCGCATTGACTCCTGAGAGAGTACCTGCCTAAAATCAACAACGACAACAAACATCCTGACGCTGGCTCGGCTTCATTCCACCACAATAAAGTTGCCACCAAGGTTAGTCATGCCTTATGTCCGGGCGTGGCAGAGCAAGAAATTGTGCAGCGAACTGCCAGTCAAGCATTTCAGACCAGAAAACGTCTTGCTCTCTAGGTACGTAATAAAGCTAGACTACAAAGTCCACACAGGGGGATAAAGAGGAGCTGCCTTACAATACACGGTACAAATAGTATGAACATGGGTCGATATCCCACAATTTCCCCATGTGACATTTCCATGATTTCGAAATGGCCAATTCAGATGTCGATCGGCTCCATCGCATTGGCCCAAAAGCAAGATTGTAAGGCGGGAGGCGGAGTGGAGAGGACCCCCCGATTGCCTTGGCAAGGCTTGGCTAGGTGTCTCGACTGTGTTCCCGGGTAGGTGGCGCCTCTGCAATGTCAACATCTGCATTTTGTAGGCACAACAACTTAAGGTTACTGCTGTACTAGTTCCCGATCTTCTGTGTCTGTGGTATTTAGCAAGTCTTAACCTTCATGCACTGATAAGCAAATCTATCTTCTCCCCTTTAGCTCAGTTGAAGCTCTTTTACATGGCTAAGCTAACTGTCCCACCATGTTATTCCCTTGCAGGTAGGTATCCGCATCTAGGTTAGAAACTTGCAGATCTGAGCTGTAGAATGTCTACTTGGTATCTGCCAGGTATTATTCTCAGTTGTCAAGTTGCCATTATTTTGAACCCCCATTTCGCCTTAGAACGCCCGCTTCCAAATCACAGCCGTGTCTTTCGCCTTCCTTCGTATAGCCGCATGTGATCCTACGGCCCAAAAAAATGCAACGAAAAAAGTCCTTGGCGAATTAGCTACAAGGCACTTTCCGAATCCAGAGGCTTGCATCTCTCCTCCTCCTCCTCCTCCTCCTTGCTCTCGTGGTTGATGAACACAAACGACAGTACCACGATCACGGCGCCGACCCAGTACGCAAAGCTCGCATGTTGGGCATACTGGATCATCTCTCCGATCAGGGAAAGGGGAATGGTTAAGGACAAGCCGACGGTGACAACAAGCGGCGTCGTAAGGAGCATGGCATATGCCCAGGAGATGTCCGAGATAAACGAGGACAACGAGTTCATCTACCAATATGTTAACATTACGTTCAATGGATCTCATTTGAGGGACGTACCAATATGATGGCCCACACTTTACCGTTGGGAGGGAGTTCGAACTGCAGACTTGTCAGTTATTGTTGTTCATAATCTAATGCCTTAGAATCTTTGGGGGAAACTCACAGGCTCAATCCCCGTAAAGTGTAAAATGAAAAACAGCGGCCAGAGAAGAAGGCAGCTGAAGGTGCCCACGAGACCGAAGAACAAGGACATGTTGACCCGGTCCTCGTTTCCCACCCTAACCTTCATTGTGACGACGTAGAGTCCGTAGACCACGGCGCTGAACAAGGCCATGGCGTCCCCGATGGCGATCTGCGCCTGCGTCTTGTGCGGGAAGCTGCCGCGGTCCTCGTCGTTGCCGTTCCCGGAGAGGTCCACGAGCGAGATGAGGATCACGCCCGAGAGCGAGGCCAGCACGCCGACCAGCTTCGGGACCGAGAAGGGCTCGATCCGCAGGATGGCGCAGAACATGAGCGTCCACACGCTGCTCGTGGACGTGAGAATCGTCACGCTCGCCACGCTCGTGTACTCCAGACACGCCGACGAGAAGTAGTTCCCCACGAACCAGATCATCGCGAATTCCAGGCTGAGCTTGGCCGTCTCGAGGAACGGGAGCTTCTTGTCGTCGGACTGGCGGGACACGTCGAGTGTCGCGAGACTTTCTTCTTCGTCGGCGGCATCGTCAGCTGCGTCTATTAACCGTTCCTCCACCATGGCCGTTTCGCTCTCAGCCGAAGACCTGGGTCGCCGAAACCCACCACGGCGACCCTTCTTCCACGTATCCAAGACTTGATCCCTCACGGCTGCTAAGCCACCGTGCTGCATCACATACTTGATCGAGATCGGTATCATTTGAAGGGCGAAGACGAATGAGTTAACGTAGACAACAAAGAACGGCTTGTCGTATGTGTGATCGGAGAAGATGTACTGGCATCACAGTGTTACTCGAGGTGAGCCGGGTGAAGCTGTCTGGTATACTTACACTGGCAAGAAAGTTGGACGCCGTCCATAGAAACACAGTGACAAGCAAAAGGCTTATCCCGAGTGTCCTGCGCGCATGATGCCAAAACCGGAAAGTTCGGTGTGAGATGACTGAGCCATCGCGGCCAGATCCCGTAGTCGAAGAAGTCATCGGGTCAATAGTCGAATGTGTTAACGACAGTCGCCTTCCTGAGCCCTCGCCGCCATGCACCGCGTCGGCCGCGACTGATAAGTGCTGTGGTACTGCTGGCATTCTGGCAAATATCTCACCTAGGTACTTAGGTTACAGCAGTCACAGAAGCCTCAAGGTGGACGGATGCAGGAGCGGGAAGTGAGTTCGAAGGTACCGGACGGATTCATTGACCTGGAAACGAGGGTGGTTCGCGCCTTGTGTATGATATTATGTATTGACCGAGCTCCGAAACAACATGTGTCATCCTGTGAGCAAGGGAAGTTAAGGACGAAAGGGAGGTTGGAATTAAGTACAACTTCGGTCCATCGGGAGGCCCCTCCCTTGTATGCTGTAAGGTTAGCACGTTCCTGAATGCCGGCCTTGTGGGCTTATTACTTTGATGCAGTCAACCGGCAAGTCACATGTATGTACAACGGTACACACGAATAGCCTGACGGGCAACCAAAGATATGACTACTTCACAGGTAAGTTGTAGAACAAATATACCGTGACGTTAGGTATGTAAAAGCATACCACAAGAGGTGCGGTTCGGAAACAAGTTCATCACTAATTAAGCCTAGCGCGGTCGTGACTTGCAATTTACTATGACTATCAAGAGGGCGCGAATGCCTCTCTTATCTGACAGACCGGCATTCGGAATGGCAAGCCCCTATCTCCTCAACAAATCAAGGCTAACCATTAACTATGAGGATTATAAAGCCTGGTCGTCAAGCTGTGTAGGTACCTAATTGTGAACTTGAGTCATGATCTCTAGTCAACCATACATCACCCCTGGGCAAACTCCAAATTTGTTTATACACCCTTCTTGAAGCCCCCGTGAGGACATCAACCATTTCCTGGGAACCAGTAATCCTCCTTAACCTTTAAACGGTAGCGACCCCTGGCATTGTCTACTATGTAGGCCTAGCGGGTAAAAACCATTCATAGGCTGGTGGTGGTACCTTAATGAATAGACAGAAACACCTTCCAATCCCCTTGCTTCAAAGTCGCCAACGGTTGGCGCCTAAAGTGGGGGTGTGTCAATAGCTGGTAAGTCGTCCCATTTAACAAGCGCATCCGTCGCGGTCGTTTTCGATGTGAATGTTGATAGGGTCCTGGAAGTCTCCGCTGAACTCTTCCGATTCTTCCTGGGCGAGCGCGTTCCGTGCAATAACTGTTGTCGCGTTAGAGCGCTGCTCAGACGAGGCTTGCGTTCGTAGCTGAAGGGGAACTCACCTTCGAATGCTTGCTCGACATTAATGGCTTCCTTGGCACTGGTCTCGAAATAGGGGATATCACCCTTGGACTGGCAGAATGTAGCTGCCCTCTTGCTTGAGATCTGCCCATGGACGCAAACGCAAAAATCAGCTTCCGCATACGGACGATGACTACACACCGGCTTTGGAAAGGACTCACCACTCGCTTGCTCTCTTCGACATCGATCTTGTTACCGAGAACCACCTTCACGTCATTTGTCAACAATCCGACCCAAAGACGGACATTCTAGCGTCGGTGGCTTACGAAGGGGAAGTTCTCCGGATCCCGTGGCGAGGCCTGGATTAAGAATTCGTCCCGCCAGCTGTCCAGCGCATCGAAGCTCTTGGAATTGTTGACGTCGAAGACTAACACGCAGCAATCGGCTCCGCGATAGAAAGCGACGCCCAAAGACTGGAAGCGCTCTTGGCCGGCCGTGTCCCATAGCTACTCAGCATCAGCGGCCATGCCCATGTCCCCGTTCGGCAGTCGTGCCATGTCGTACCTGCATTGTGACCTGCCTATCATCGACGAGAACTTCTCGCGTCAGGAAGTCGGCACCAATAGTAGCCTTGTAACTCGCGCTGAACTTCTTATTGACCTGGTAACTCGGTATCGTCAGCCGAGAGTCGAAGCCATGACCTTACTTGACAGCCAGGATATGGGTTTAAATAGGACGGATAGCATACATATTGATTCATCAAACTCGTCTTGCCAACACCGCTGTCGCCAAGGATGATAACCTGTTTACCAAATCTTATTAGTGGCGGTGAGCTTCGAGATGAGCGCGGCGATGGTGGTTCACCTTCAAAAGCACCTTCTTCCTCGAAGCCATGTTGTGACGAGGCTCTGGGGCTTGATTGGCTGATAGCGTGTTTACGGCACGTCTTGTAACAAGAGAGGCTTCGGGCGTATCGGGATCGCAGTATTGCCACAGCTTATTTGATAGGGCGAAAAGGCAAGATAGATTGGCGCGCTTGTTTATACGGTAGAGAGAGAAAGGAGAGATGAGGGTATCATGGATTGGTATTAGTTGTGCTAAACGAGTCGTAGGAAGTAGGTAAGATAGGGAGTCAAGTAGCGGAGGTTGGACATTGAAGATAGCTGAACCTATGGACATAAAGCTCGGCCTCTGAGCAGCGCCCGTTGCTGGGCAGTGGGCACTGACAGGCAGAGAAGCATGGGTCTCCGTACCGCTAGTGAGCGGGCGCTTCATCCAGTGGCTGGGACGCCAGCTGACTGGCCACCCCACGATAAAACCGCATGTGCCCCGCACAGCCTTCTGCTAAAGCATGGCATTTCCGTTTCAGGCAATTAAAGTAAAAATGGCAACTGTAAAGGGAAGTCAGAAGTGCAACTGCCACTTGTTTGTATCACATGTAGAGGCAAAGCTGTAAGTCTTCTACAGCCGGGATCAGGGCATCGTGAAAGGCACCTACAAATTACAATGTATCTATTAATGACAATTATTTGATGCAATGCCTTATGCTCGTCAAACAGATTGCATCTATAGAAATCTGCCTCTGTAATAGGATACCAAGCTGTCAAGCCACGAATGCTAAAGCCGAACAAACTCTCGAGGTACATGGTGGCACAAGCATTGTAGGCAGCTCCAATGCTCACAGCACTTGCCCAGCCTGTGTACCTGGGTAATTGCGTCATGATGTCATCAGCATCATAACCTAGACATGGTAGTTTGGTATTTGTATCGGTATTCAGTGCATGGAAACTTGGCTTCTTACACTATTTCCTTACTATTGCAAGGACTAAAAGCCAGTCTTCCAAACTTCAAAGGCATCTATCAGAGGCCTAACCCCAGCATATACCGTTAGTAAAGGACATCGACTCACCATCATTCATATAAAATCATCATGGGTGTTCTACGTGTTGGAAGTTCGTTCAATGCCCTGCGGGGGATCCCTACTCGAGCTCTACAAAGACAGAACCGCACTTTCCTCACTACTTCTCGTCTAGGAGCTTCGGGATACGGCGATGGCAAAGGAGACCCCAAGGCAGAGCATCCAGAGAAGCAGCCTGCCCATTCCAAGACACAGGAATCCTCCGAGCACCCGGGCCCTGCGGCTCCCGACGTCGGAAAGGGTAGCAAGAAGTCGCCCGAGGAAGCCAGCGCCCAGTCGGGAGGGTCCCGGTCGAAGGAAGCTGTCGAGACGGGAAAGAGCCCTACGGGTGGTGCCATCCCGAACAATGATGGCAGCGCCAACGGGAAAGGAGGTGAGGCTCTCAAGGGGCCACAAGGCAAAGGCGCGCCGCAGCCCAAGATCCACAACCAGTCCGTCCCCGGCGTCAAACCAGGCCTGACAGAGGAACAGAAACAAGAAGTTGAGAGACACAATCGGGACTTTGAGAAGAAGCACGATAAGGCAGAATCGGCTCCTTCAGACAAAGTCAACAAAAGCTTCTGGTCCGGAACGTAAGTTGCTTCCAGCTGGGCTTCTTGTTGACAAGACTCGACTGACGAGATATTGACTGTAGGGGCGGCCGTCAAGGAGGGGAACAAGACTGGAATGCTTAAGGCCTCGACTTGTCTGGAAACGCCAACACTTGGTACAATAGACTAAAGGCCTCTCAACACTGAATTACTGCCTCCACAACTGTATAGCATGTATCATATGGATTATGAGAAACCACTAGGTTAAAACGCTGTTTTGCAAGAGACATCGAAGTAATGCCATTCCTGGTGAACGTGAGAGCAAGATGTATGGTACTGTAGCTGTCCAGTACAAGTATGTCCATTGGGGGGGTTCTTCCACTGATTAGAGCCAAGTCCCAACCTAGTCTAAGCATTCAAGTGCTCAGGAGTACTCCAGGTTACTAACCTATCTAGGTTAGACGCCTGGCACTTGCAAGTCCTCCTAACCATGGACTGTATTGGCTGTACAGGACTGCTGTAGGTTAGCCTGTAGAACTGCTGCACTACAACGACAAACTGTCTCCTTCAAATTCAAGAGGCCATTGGTTTGAGTGAAAGTATGAACGAAGAAATCTCAGGACGTAATCGTGAGAGAATTTGACCAACGGCAATGTGATCTAATGGACCCAGAAAATCCTATACAGCCCCGAGATGGCGGATGAGTATCTCGTACACAAGGTACGAGAGCTGGGAGACATAGGCCTCGCAGTGCTGCTCTGCCTTATTAGCCGCGAGCATTGCATCATCAGCACGGAACCCGAGTATCTCGAGGACCTCACGACGGAGCTCGAGCTCATCGCCACGGAGGTATTTGGTCTCAAGTTCGCTGTGGTGGATTGCACCCCCTCGACGACCCTCAACGACCTCGTTAGCGCGATCCAGATCCCGCAGCCACCAGCTACCCCCCGCACGCCCTCACCACTGCATAAACGGTTCCCTGACCAGCACTCGTACTTGAATGGTGCGAGTCGTGGTGAAGGCGGCGATGCAGGGCCCTCGAGTGCGACCACCGATCCGCAGTCTCGCGGCCACATGCGATCGGCGCCCTCAGTCACACTAAGCCCTCCGACCTCGTATTCCAGAACCTCATCCCCGTCGACCGGGCCATATCAACAACCTCCTCACCACCAACAGCAACATCAGAAGCAACAACATCAGAAGCAACAACATCAGAAGCAACAACAACAACAAATCGCCAACGTGGTCCTGGCGCGAACTCTCGACCGCGCGTCGAAGACGGTGCAGATCCAATGTCTCGAGCTGATGCGGACGCGGCGCATCTTCACCCGCACGGCCGTGCAGGCGTGTCCGAAGCAGTTCCTCTTCGTCGCCGTGCTGGGGGCCGAGAGCGCGGGCCGGGCGCGCCTGACGAGGCACCTGAATGACCACTTCTACATCTCGCATTGGCACGATCCTCTGGACGGGTTCGCGCACACGGAGGAGGCGGAGAGAGGGAGGGAAGAAGAAGAAGAAAGGAGGAGAGGTCGATATAATACGCATGCAGATTCAGAGAAAGACGCAGAAGCAGAAGCAGACATGGTCAGTATAGCTAGTACCAGCACCGCGAGTGTTGTCCGACGACCACGCACACCCAAGATGGCAGGACCATCGACACCCACCCGCACCACCGCCCCTTCAGCATCAGCATCAGCACCAGCAGTAACAGAGATAGCGACAACGGACTGGGCAATACTGCAACCACGCACGAACCACATAACAACAACAACAACAACAACAACAACAACAACAACAACACCAAATTCTCAATCACAGCCACAACAACCCCTCATCACAGAAACAGACCTCTCCACCCTCTCCTCCCTCTCCCTCCAGACGGCCGTCGACGTCGACGTGGAGCGGTACACGATGAACATCGTCGCCTTCCTGCGCCTCCACCGCGCCGTCCTCCCCGGCTCCATCCCGCCCGCCGCGACCACGCACCTGCGCGCCCTCGTGCGCTCCCTCGCCGCCCTGCACGGCCTCGACTTCGCCACCCCCGAGATGGTCCAGCTCGCCGCCCGCAAGATCTACGCCCACCGCGTCGCCGTCGTGCCCGCCGCCCGCTGGGAGCGCAGCCTCCAGTGGGGCAGCGATCTCGCCGCCGTCGAGGCCCTGCTCGACGGCGTGCAGCCCGAGGACGTGGTCGAGGAGGTCTTGGGCGTTGTCGATGTCCCGCTTTGATTGATTGATGATTTTTTTTTGATTTTTTTTTTTTTTTTTTTGGGTTTGTTACCTACTTTACTTGCTGTTTTGCATGTATACTTACTTAGTTAGATTTGGTTTCCAGAGCATCGTGTCAAGAGATACCCATTAAATCTGTACGTAGGTAGGATTAGTTAGAGTAGAGCTTAGAAGAGAGGAAAGAAGAAGAGAGACATAATCAACGCATTTGGATTTCACTTCTTAGAGAATTGTTTTCACTCCTGTGAACCACGTCCTGCGTATCCTACCTTACTTTCAACGGGCTTGGAAAGGGGACGACATCACAGCAACATACTTCTTAATCTCACTTCCCGTATCGTACAGATTAATCTTGAAATTTCGTTTGACAATAATCCTACACTACTAAACATAGTGTTTATTCCACACAAAAAACGCCAGCCAGGCCTCGCCATCCATTCCATGAGTTCCCAAACCAAGAACAGACACACGCGCATACACACGACCCGGCCCTCTTGGGGATTTCAGTATTCTTTGCCTCTCGGTCTCGGTCTCGCTCTCGGTCTCGCTCTCGCTCTCGCTCTCGCTCTCGCTCTCATTACGTCGCATCAAAATGTGTAGTATAGTCTTTCGTGCTGTGCGTCTCTATGGTGTGTTTCTCTTCCGCTTATGCGCTTAATCACAAGAAAGGACATCATTCATTGATCCCGCTTTCGCTTAGTAGACCTGTTTGACCTTGCAGGTCCAGCCTGAGTTCTTGGCCAAGAGGGGAAGACTAGAGATAGGATATTAGTATCGAGGATTTTCTATTTGGTAAAGTTGGGAATGAGATGCGGAGAAGATCTTACCTAGCTCCCAGACACCAGCCCAACTCGTTCCCCTTGATCTTCTTCGCAATCTTGACCTCGCGGTCGATGGGCATATCATAGCCGGTATGCAGCAGGCCGATCATGAAGTTCAGGTCGAGGCAGTACTCGCCCCGGCCCTTGAGCTCGTCGAGAGCATCGGGCAGGTAGTTGAAGACATCCCACGACTTCTCGCCGCCGCAGACGGTGTGCGTGAGCTCGTTAAGCTCGCGCAGGGTGAATGAATCCGGCATGCCGAGGGGTTTCGTGCGGTCATAGAAGTAGGAAAAGATGTAGACGTCTTCCCTCGCAAAGGTCTTAGCTAGCGAGGGCTGGTGGACGCCGTTAAAGGAGCACGGGGTCAGTTTGCACTCGGCATCCTTCACCAAGATTCTCTCGGCGAGGCTGCGGCATTGAGCAGGCGCGGGAATGGCCGGGCCAGTCATGTTCAGCTCGACCTCGCCTTTGCCTAGGGGGCTATTGTCGCCGAGGTTGACTTTGACGAGGTGGCTCTGGCCGGCGTTGATACACGGGTGGTTCAGGATCGGCCTCCGGAGGAAATCCGCGCTCTTCTCTTTGGCGTAGATGTCGTTCAAGAAAGTCAGGTGGATCGCATTACGGGCAGCCATGAGGCCGTATCCAAGATGCGAATGCTGATAGAGCTGGAACTTGCGTCCGCCAAAGGTAAGATCGTACTTGTGATCGCCTTCAGCCATCTTCTCAGGCATACCGCCAGAGGTAAGACCCTTAAATGACGGTTCAAATACAATCTGCGTCGAGCCACCACCAAGGTCAAAGACAGCGGCGGTTGGGTTCTCCTCTGGGCCGCCAATTTTGCCGAGCAGATAATTGGTGGTAATCCAGGCGTATACGCCCTCATCCGAGCCATCCATGATCTGAACGCCGCCCTCTTCATCCGAAACTACGGGAAACGGGTAATCCTTCTCCAGATGTTCCCGGACAGTCTTGAGGATCTTGTCGGCGGCGTCTGTTCCTATCATTCGCAGACCGGCAGTCGCCTTGACAGCCACCGGGGTACATCCCTTAAGTTTGTCGGGGACGGTCGCCATAGCGACGGCGAGGAGCGGATCCAGGGTCTTCGCGGCGGCAACCGGGTCGTTCTTATACTTGCTCAAGCCACCAACACTCGTCTCCGTCATCTTGAACTCCTCCGCCTCGAGCTCTGGTGTTGGACCGCAGTTGTTGAATTTGTACACGTGGATGCGGGATCCAGTGCTGCCGGCATCAATCATGAGAACATACTGGACGATAGGCTTGTCTCTCGAGTAGGACTTGGTGCATCGACTGGTACCGTATGACGAGTCGGACGGAGTTTGGCCGCCGGAATGGGACACTAAAAGCGGGAATCTAGCTGTCAGAAAAGAGTTCCCGACAATGGCAAGGGTCAGGCCAAATGGCAATTGGGGTGAGCGCACCTCCTTGGTAGTAATCTACACCTTTGGGAGAAAAGTAGTAGAAGAGCAAGAGAATGAAGGCGATGATGGCGGTGGTCTTCAGCCACCGCGACTTCTGTGCCGGGTTCATGCCGGCGTTTTGTAGTTTCTCCAGGATGGAAGGGTCTCTGTGACCGGTGTCGTACCGGTCGGCTTTCTCGTAAGGGTCTCGCCGGCTTTGCTTCGTAGGCAAAGAAACGGATGTTCTCCTCATAACCTTCAACTTGGGCGTATCCCCATGCAGAATGGGGAAGATGGATGATACTGGTGGCAGAAAGAGCGCGCGAGAGGATCAAGGTCGGGTACGGAGTATGAAGAAGCAGCAAATCGCCTAGTGTCTGCTCAGCAGCAGTCGCGCCAACGAAGAGATGGTCGTTATCTGGTGATAAACGAGCGTCGTATCCCGTGAATAGGATGAAAGGGGTAAATAGGGGACACTACAAAGTACTTGTAGTCCGCCGTAAATATTTCCAGGTTCACTACAACAGTACAGCAGTAATAAAGTCGTTAAGAAAATCTTCCCAGGGGGACGAGCCTCTCACAGCGTGATAACGTAAGTACCTCTAGAAGTACTAGACTACTGGGGCTGAGTCGGCAGACCCAGGGGCATGTCAGGTACTAGTCCCACCATCTCCGTGCCAATCGAAGAGAAGCCCATTTCCAAGGTTCTGGCCAGTGACCGCACGGTACAGAATAGGTACAGGTGGAACCGTCATACTCTAACCTAGCTAGGTTAGCAGGGATAGTTTGTACACTGTACGGCTGGCCAAGAACGTAACATGCAGCCACTAGATACTGTGTACGTAACTGGTGTGGACGCGCAATCTGTCAAGTGCGACTATCAAATTCCAAGGTTGCTATTGGATGCAGAAACAGCAGTACTCTCTTTCGTTTTCTGGTTGAAGTTGGGAGTCATGGGTCGAATATACCTTTGCTGTGTAGAATAAGGCGAGCAATCGGTAAGGTTGTGTGCATGTACGGAGTCTCAGAACACATGATTCAGTGATTCTTCAGCGTTGGTGTCTTTGTTTGAGACAAGAGCATCCATCCCAAGTGTGTACCAACCAAGATCCCATCTCAAGTTCCATCAGACTCCTCCTTATCATCTTACAAACCACAGGTAAGCAGATCTAATAATACATAATAATACAAGTGGTACCTAATTGACTCCCCAACACAGGGTGATAATACACATTATTCTTACAATAGTTGCTACAACAGTCTGGCAGGTCAGGCCGTGATTTACCCGTTTCTAAACTCCAACATCTTCTCTGGCTTGCCTCCAGTGGACGATTTGGATGATGCCATCTTGAAAAGGTATATCGAGTATCAACGCCGAGCGGAAACCCTCTGGCTTCGACCGCGACTTCTGCCACGGTGCTCGAGATGATGGCTGAGACGCAGGTTGGCGAGCTGCATCTCTTCGTGGGCGGCCGTTGATCTCGTCGCGTGCCTCACTTCGCTCCTGATCTGCTCGTTCTGCCAGACGGTCACGATATTGCAGATGACCGTCACCAGTCCCAGCACGATGTTGCTGACCAGTTCGATGGTGGCGTAGCTGTTGAGGCTGGACATTGTGGGCGGAGTGCAGTTTTTTTGTCTGGTCAAGGCTATCTCGGTGAAGCTGTTAGCAACGCTCATTTGTCTCTTCTCCGGTCGAAACGGAGCACTCTCACCTTTCGCACTATTTTGATCAGAGTCGAGACTGCGCGGCGTAGCCTCGAGGAAGAACGATACCGATGGAGCATCGAACGAAAGACAGAGGTAGGTGAAAGCATCTGTTTACTTTGGTGGAGAAATGTTAAAGTTGAAAGGACTCGCGTCCTTGCATTCTTCTTTTACATTACAAGTCGCATGCCATCCGAGGATTCCAAGTTTCTTCGAGAATATAAAATGTCACATTCACGATATCCAAAGGACAGTGGATTGCTGGCCAAGCTCACAATGCGACCTCTCCACGGGCCGGCCTCGGTTAGGTCGCATCCATACTGAAGGCCCCGACCATGGCGGAGCAGTTCTGTTTCCTATCTCGACGTTAATTTGCGACTATATTTCATCCACCTGGAGGTGCAATTGACAGAATCCTTTTATCTGGTAAGCGGATGCTCTGTGCAATAATGTCATGTCCTTTGGGCCTTCCAATCTCGGTACCAGGCAGTGAGTACAGCTCAAAATCATCACATCTGTCACTTAAAAATTGTATGACGGTGGTGGTATTAGCTGACCTTATACAACAACCTCCTCACAATACGCCCTATAATCATCTTATAGCGACACGTAATGAAGTGCAGGGTAGAAAGGTGCCATGGTAATGGGATCTAGCCCCCATCTTGCCCCGGCCGTCCCTTCTACTATACTGCCCAAGCTGGGGACACACTTTTGTTGTGATCACTACCACGAGCCTTCTAATACGACCAAAGATACTAGGTATCCGACGAAGAAGTCTAATGCATAGGTAGGTCTTGCATGGTGAAGATGTCACCTGGCTCTGCAACCGATAGGTGATGGCTGCTTGTGGCTATGCGACTATTTATTCCATACTTAGCCCTATCAAGTGTCAGATACCATCGTAAGGTACCGTCCACGCCGAGCCGAATACCGAGGAAGCCCTTCTCGTCCCTATTCAAAACAAGGTGAGACCCTGTCCGGATATTGCCGACGGTGAGTGGAGGCCTATTTCACTGCTCGCTGTTGAGCCTCCCTCCACCCGGCTGCCTCTAGTAGGCCATATATAAGAGGCATGCTATACTGCACAATTCGTGGCTTCGTTCATGGCCACAACTATTCCTGCTCACTTTTTTGTTGTTTTCTTCTTCTTCACGATCTTATCTAAAGAAGGGGGCTATTATGTTTTTTTTTATGTGTGTTCAAAAGCCACATCTCCCCAATGAAACCCCCAACAACCAACACCCCTCAAGTATGTATGCCTTTCTTCCCCCTCCTCCACTTAAGCAACCTCCTACTTCGGCCCTACCCTAGTCTTGTCTACAGCGCCGCCCGTTTCACAGCCAAGACCTGGACCTCGCATAGTCCTCCTCTTGGCCTTTGAGACGTCGCTCTCGGCCAACAGGCGACAGTTGACGCCCACGATAGGGCAAGCAAGACCCGTACCATCATCATCATCATCATCATCGTCACCTCCTCCTATCTTCTTCCTCCTCTCGAGACCCCACAAATGGGTCACGACGCCGCAGTGCGCGCACCTGAGGAAGGTGACGTGACCGTGACCGCGACCACCGCCCGGTTCGCGATTCTGATTCTGATTCTGATCCTGGTGTTGTTGTTGTTGTTGTTGTTGTTGCTGGGACAGGTCTAGGTCTGCTCCTCCTCGGACGTAGCTCTCCAGCGCCTCGTCGACGGCCGTTACGATGCCACGCGTGATATACGACGAACTGGATGTGGGAGTGCTTGAGGAGGAAGGGGGTAGTAGTCGCGCAGAGGTAGCTGTCACGGTCACCCTCTCGCGCGCGTAGAAGGCCCATGATGCGCCGAGGCGGGTGCACAGGCTGCATCCGCATTCTACGATCTCGTCAGGAGCCTCGGGGAGAGAGATGGTGATGCGGTTGCAGTGGCATGTTGCTTGTACAGGGTGATTGTTGTTGTTGTTATTGTTGTTATTGTTGGTGGTGGTGTTTTTTGCGGATAAATTGCTCATTGGGGTTGAGTGAGTGATAGTGATAGATAGTGGAAGGGTGTTTTTCAAGTTAAGAAAGAAGGGGACGAGGGAGGGTTATGATGAGATGAGGTAAAGTAAAGTAAAGTATGGTAAGTTTTGTGTTTTGTGGTAGATAATGTGGTGATATTTGCTGTGTACCCCCTTTTTTATGTGAAAGCCACAATTACTTCTTATATGTGTCTGGGTATGTGAGTGAACTGTCTATGAGTAGCAGCCGAATTTTAACAATTTCATGAGTTATGGAGCTGGAATAAATTAAAGATTTTTCATCGAATCTTTCATCTTCCACTATCTTGTGCTCTTCTTCAGCGTGCTCGACTTGTTTATTTATGGCGGCCACCGGGCCGTAGATAGTACGAGATGGTCGAAGTCTAAATTATCAACTTTCTTCCTGGCTGACGTACGTGATCCTTCCTTACCCATCCTACTAGGTTACTAGGTTACTAGCAATCACTGAAGAGAGGTAGGTAGGTACAGAGGTAAGTGTAGAAATAAAAACCATTGCTTTCATTTCTATCTATTCTATCTTCTATCTAGCATACCAGTTAAAGCTCCATAAACGCCTAAACCGAGCCCACCATTCCCAGTTCCATTCTATTTCTATTCCACTTTATTATACCCAACCCTCCCTACCCACAGAACAAACTGTCCCTGACTGTTTGTTTCTATATATATACTTCTAGGTATTACCTCCTCTTGAGCCCTTTCCCCAATAACTCACCACCAACCTCACTAATAAGCGGCTCATTCGGGAAACACTTCTTCTTGGCGAGAATCGTGCCCTGGGCATCCATCGTCCTTAGAAGATCGACCAACTCGCCATCCAGGGGCGCGCAGTAAGCCAGGAGTCCGAGCGCCAACACCATGCCGTGGAACGCCTCGGCCGAGGTCTCCTCCTGCGCGATGGCCTCGAGGACCGAAGCCGCGAGCTCGATCTCGTCTTCTTCCGGTATGATCCTGTCTCCGTGTCTGTGTACGTTGTTGACCAGGGCGACGTTGTAGAGCAGCGAGGCGGCCGCGACCCTCACGTTGTTGTGGCCGTCGTCGAGGAAGCTGGTAGATATGAGCTGCGTGACCGCCTTGCGCAGGGGCGACGACGTCTGCGAGAGGATCTGGTCCGGGAATAACGGGGTAGAGAACAAGTTGCACGCCATGTGCAGAGTCACGAGGCGTAGCGCGTACGGGCACTCTTCACCTTCACCTTGACCCTGGCCCTGACCTCCGTTTACCGAGTCTAAGAGCTGGACGATGGTCTTGTGGTTCTCCTCTTCGGCGTAGTACCCGCTGAGGCGGGAATCGACGAGCCCGCATCTGAACAGGTCTACGACTGTAAAAAGGAGTTCACGAGGTAGCTCCGTAGTCGCTTTGATCAGGAACTGAGAGAAGGCGGGCAAGTCCGGCAGGGTGGAGTTAGCGGGCCCATCGTCTGATCTCGCCTCGATGAAGTGCTTCAAACCGTGCACGGCCGGATCGTCTGCGACCGGTCCCAGCTTCGACAGCAGCTTTGGGAGCGGAGGCACCTTGGTGAACAAGACCGGCTTCGCGTCCGGGTTGGACAGGTGCGGTACGTGCAGGAGCCGGTGTGGGTGAGACGGCCCAGATGCCATCTCGGCCAGCAACTTGACTGTACCGCGTAACCGAGCTGCGTCGGCGCCAGCCCAGCTCTCCTGCTGCTTCCCGTGGACGAAAGTTAGGAATGTGGGTGTGGAACTGATGCCATATCTCTGCGCCACATCGTACGCCTGTGAGATGTCGACTTTGATCAAGACTACTCTCTGGCCGTGTTCGGCGGCCAATTCGTTGTACAATGGGTAGAGCGTCTTGCAAGGTGGACATGTGGCTGAGGTGAAGAAGATGATGGCTGACTTGTCCTCAGCGGCCCGAAGCGCGGCGTCGAGGGCATGCAAGCTTGACACCTGGAGGACAGACGTTGACGGGGATGTGGATGTGGACTGCGCTTGGCCGTTGTTCTGGAGACCGAGCAGACTGCCCCGTTGCGCCTTCCTCTGCTCGACCATCTGTGTCAGCTGAGGCTGAAGCATCCGGCCGAAAGGCGAATCGAGCACAGCCTGAGGCATGTTGGTGATGTGGCTCGGTATCCCCTTCCCTAGCATGAAGGTGGCGAAATCGTTGCTGAAGTTGTTGCAGTTGTGGCGAAACAGGTCGTAAGCCTCAGGCGTGTAGATGTCCCTCATGGAGTCGAGGTATTCGATAATGACTTCGAGTGGCAACTCCGTCTTGCCCAGATGGATGCGCTCCAGTGGACGGCCAAGATGAGAGCTTCCCGGCCGTATCACGTTAATGCCACCGTCATAGACATACTCCATGCCATCTAGTTCGATAGACGTGTGATAGACAGCGTCGAGCTGAAACCCGAGGAAGCCCAAGGACATTTGCCGGGCGAGTCCTCCGGACAGATCGTATACCAACAAATGGACGTCCATCTTGCACAACTAGTAGCTTGGATCAAGTTGGATGTACTGTTTTCAACGCTTTGCAACTCGAAGGGACAACGCCACGCTTGAAGGAGAAGACTAACAGGGCAACTTGAAGCGCAAGAAGAAGGAAGTCACAAAGTTTTATTCACCTTTTTTTTCTAAGGCAGCACATTGATAACGTCAGCCTCTTGTCGCTTGTGGTGAGACAAGGGCATGCGGCGTCGCAGAAGTCGCCAGAATCGCCACAAGTGGCATAACGCTAAATTTAGTCTAGCGTCGCAAGCCAGTGGTATTCCGGGGTAGCAACTTACTCATTTAGGCATTGACTACCGAAAGTACCATCGCAGGATTTGAACGGGAAGGCACGTCTACATAGTACACAGTACAGGTAGCAACAAAGCATCTCAGCTGGTCTCTATAGGAAGAACTTACCCCAGAGCAGCACGTGTTCTGATAGGACACAAAAGGCAGTACAGGCTATGTCCATTTCTCTCTTTCTCAAACGGAGGACTCAATAAACTGTAAACAGGCGTAGGCCCTAGAAAGGCCATGTACTCTTTGGGGTGTGCCCGGGGAGTAAGGTAATAACTTAGATTGGAACTTGGTAAACGAGAATCAAGTGATGATAGGTACTCTGAGAATTTGAATACCTACATCTTACCCATGACTCAAGATTCCAGCACTGGATATTCATCAATTCGGAATTTAGCTTGATGTTGTCTGCTCTGTTCCATTTGGCTTCAAACCATAGTCCCAAACAACGAACGAGATAGCTATACCCAACCAATTGGTCTCAAAGCTCAATAGAACATCCAGCTCGAGATTTCCATTCACCAAATCATTCACTTGGCGGTGGCAGCCAAGCACCTACCCCTGCAACAACACACTCAGTGACACAGAAACTGTGACAACGCGCATAGCGGCTGCCCGGCAACCAAAAAGTAAATAATCATCGCGCCCCACAACATTCCGTATCGAGGAAAGTACAGCACAACCATCCAATCCCGGTCCCAACCACCTGCACCTGTGTATGGATCTACTGGGTGTAGTGGAATTAAATGTATGGCATCCCAGATACACTCAACAGGCAGCGATACCGCGACGCGATTACAGACTTCTGCGACACCGTCTCTGGGATGCTGCCGTTGCCGCGAGTTCTATTGCCGCCCTTGAAGAAGAAGAAGAAGCCATTGTCATCATCAACAACATCCGAGCGGAACCAGGATTGGAAATACAGTGACGACCGAGACATGAAACAACCACTCGATCACATCATCCGGTCCTCCGCCTCGACGCCCTCTCTGCGCTCTCGCGATGGCACGCTTCCACCGCACATGATGAGGGTGGACGGGGGTGGGAATGTGAGGGTCGTGGTTCGTGTTAGAGCTTTTCTGCCCAGAGGTATGAGCGTTTGTTTTCTTGCATCTTTGCGGATTCACAGCATCTAACGAAACCCACGCCTACCACAAAAACAGAACTTGAACGTGGTGCAGAATGTCTCATTAGCATGGACCCGATAACCCAGGTGACCACCTTACACGTCCCCAACGACAACGACCCTGCGAACAGCCGGGCCAAGAGCCGCAAGGTGGTCGAGGAGAAGTCCTTCACATTCGACAGTTCGTTCTGGAGCCACGACACGAGGGACCCGCACTACTCCCATCAGGAGGACGTCTACAACAGCCTCGGAGAGGAGTTTCTCGACCACAACTTCGAGGGCTACCACACGTGCATCTTCGCCTACGGTCAGACTGGCTCCGGCAAGTCGTACACCATGATGGGAACGCCGGATCAGCCCGGTCTCATCCCTCGGACGTGCGAGGATCTCTTCCAGCGCATCGAGGCCGCACAGAACGAGACGCCCAACATCTCCTACCACGTACGCGTCTCCTACTTCGAAGTCTACAACGAGCATGTCCGCGATCTCCTCGTGCCCGTTGTACCGAACCAGGCGCCGTACTATCTGAAGATCCGAGAGTCGCCGGTCGAGGGGCCCTACGTCAAGGACCTGACGGAGGTGCCCGTGCGGAACTTCAAGGAGATCCTGAGATACATGAAGGCGGGCGATGCCAGTCGCACCGTGGCGAGCACCAAGATGAACGACACCAGCAGCCGCAGCCACGCCGTGTTCACAATTATGTTGAAGCAGATCCATCACGACATGGAGACGGACGAGACGACGGAGCGGAGCTCCCGCATCCGACTGGTCGACCTCGCAGGTAGCGAGCGAGCTAAATCTACCGAGGCGACCGGTGCGCGGTTGCGGGAGGGCAGCAACATCAACAAGTCTCTGACGACGCTCGGTCGCGTCATCGCCGCCCTGGCGGATCCGAAGGCGAACCGGCCTCGAACGGGTAATAAGAGGACGAGGGACGTCGTGCCCTACCGCGACTCGATCCTGACCTGGCTCCTCAAGGACTCGCTCGGCGGCAACAGCAAGACGGCCATGATCGCGTGTATCGCCCCGTCCGATTATGAGGAGACCCTGTCCACGCTGCGCTACGCCGACCAGGCCAAGAGGATCCGCACTCGCGCGGTGGTGAACCAGGACCAAATCAGTACCGCCGAGAGGGACGCGCAGATCGCCGCGATGGCTGAGGAGATCCGCCTGCTGCAGCTCTCCGTGACGGACTCGCGGCAGCGGGAGAAGTTCGCGCGCGAGAGCGAGGAGCGCCTCGAGGAGTACCAGAACCGGGTTGCAGCCATGCAACGCATGATGGAGGAGCGCAGCCTCGTGGCCGAGGGCAAGATTCGCAGCCTGCAGACGGAGAACGAAGCTCTCCGGCTCCATCTCAAGCTCGCGCTCGACAGCCTCAAGAACCCGATCCCCGAGGTCGTCGTCAAGCCCCTATCCTCCGAGCCGGACGAGCTCGATGACGCGGACGCTGGCAAGGACGGCCGGGAGAGCAAGCGAGAGAGTCTTGTCGACGAGGCTTACTACGATGACGAAGGCGAGGGCGAAGGCGAGGAGGTTGACGGTGGGTATGAGGACGACGTATACGAGGAGAGGGCGAACGATACGCAGGATTACATGCAGGAGCTCCTCAAGGACCTCGCCATGTTCAGACGCAAGATTGGAGACGACAAGAACCGTTTCCTAACCCCGACGACGCGGCCGCTGGGAGTCGCTGGTGGAGATTAATCCGGATTTCGCCAGTAGGTTGGCGAAGGAGGGAAGACACGGTTGTTAGAATACATGTGGCTTATTTCTGTGGGTTAGGCAAGCCTCGGTGTCTGGAGTAGCAGTCTGCGTCGGTTGATGACACTAATGAAGGGTTACGACATGATTTTTCCTTTGTTTATGTTACGAGACTCTCCTTTGCTGGGATAAGGAGCGACTTCCAACGTCGTTGAATAAAATAGTTGTCAGAATACAAATATCACTTACTTGATACCACTTTGACTTTTGCTTCGTAAACTCAGGCGGCGCATGTGTGGCCTAGGCGTGGCTTACAAGCTACCTTGTAATATTGATGGAATTTTAGCCCTTGGGTAAGCTTACGTTTCGGACAAAGGAGCAGAGCGAGTATAACGGTCCGCTAAAGTCCATGTCATACCTGTAGTGTAACTATGCGTGAGACGAGTTGAGTTGCAGAATGATACGATCCAGGACACTTACCAGTAGTTCACAGCTACGCATATTCCGTCCTCGGACGACGACTGTGAAACCTTATGATACCTTGTCCAGACGATTGTTAATGGGGAGACTGCGGTTGGGCGGAGGGGGTATGGTACAGAAGGGTCGCAGCATATCGAGGGTAGAGATGGCCAGGGGCAATAATGAACTCAGGTTGGTCTTACCACATAGCAGGTAGATAAAGCATATCGCCTGGCTCGAGTGTCACGCGTATTGGGTCAGCGAGGTGCGAGTATGCGGTCGCCCGCTCCTTGGGTCGGTCGGGATCCCAGGTAGCGAATGGGACTTTCGCCGGTGCCTCCTCGCTCTCTACATCTGCGTCCATGCGTAAAACCAAGCTCGCTCCTCTCCTCTCTCCCTTTCCGGCTTGGCCTTCATCCTGGTGACGGATATAAGTGGCTGGCAAGAGGTCTTGCTCGTTCACACAAGGTTGGAAGAGAGGGGAGAGAAGGACGAAGTGCTTGCGCCCCGCAATCTGCACATACACATTCTCGTAATTGTCGCGATGCAGCGCCGTCACGGACCGCGAGTTCCCTATCCAGAGGTTGATGGCGTCGGGATCCCGCTCCAGCGCGATCCGGGCAAAGGGGATGGTCTTCTCGACTTGGGAGAAGAGGGTGATGTATTCGTGGCGGAGGTTGTCATTTTCTGGACATGTTTTTCTTTTTTGTCAATGACGACAATCAAGCAAAATGAGTTCCCTTTGGCCACCCGTTTTTTGCCTCACTTACGCGTCTGTGCATATCGCACCTCATCGCTCCCCTGGCTAGTTACGCCCTGTTCCTGTTGTATCAAGTGATCCACAAACTCGCCGAAGTCCTGGTCCTCCTCGTGCGGCTTCGCGAAGACCAGGCGCCCATCGCCGTCCGCCGTGGATGCGTCCGCGTTTCCGACCGGTGTCACCGCGACGTTGACCTTGTGCCCAGCAAGCGTGGAGCGCAGATAGGCAGCGTCCCACGTCCGCGTGGCGGTCCAGTCACAGGCGGCGCCCCGCACGACGAAGGGGGTGTTGCGCGACACGTAGCGCATGAACTCCAGCGGGCTGGGCTCCCCGTTTAGCTCGTCGATGCGCGACGAGTTGAGCTCGTTGTAGCTCGTGAGAAGCTCCTCCACCGGGTCATCAGGGGTAGGGGAAGATTCCATCGTATAGAGCTAGCTTTATCGCCAAGGGAAACCAAAGTAAGAAGTCATCGATAGAGCTGCACAGAATGTTCTTTCTGTAGACGCGTGCGCGAGGAGTCGAGGCCGGTTTTCGAACGAGTCAGATGTGTCCTGATTTTTTGCCTTCCAATTGTGACTAGCTGGGTAACAACGTTCTGAGGCTCCAGCCTTCCCCGGATCTTCCCGTTTAGGCTCCTTGGCCTTTCTGTGCCTGCCTTAGCACACTAAAATGTCTTACGATGCCGATACCTACTTCCTAGGTTAGGTATTCTTCTTAACCCAAACGTTTCAAACCCTCTCAAAACACGAAGGTTAGGGAAGGAACATTGTTGGTCGGAGGGTCTGCTTCAGCAGCAGTGGCGAAAAATGGGCCCACAAACAAATGGTGTCAACTTTGATCTCTCAATTTTAAATTGCCATGAAAGATAAGGGAAGAAGTGTTTGACCCAAGATTTGCACGCACCCTTCCATATGCCTTCCTACATAAGTACGTACCCAGCTTACAGGGCCTTGTGTATGATGTAGTCTTGAGTTTGTATTCAGAGTGGTTTTGTCACCCTGAAGTAATCATGAAGTCACTGAATTAACTATACAAACCAGAATAAGAAGGTAGTACAGTAAATTATCTGTAAATTTATTGTTCATAAGCAGTTGCAGGTCTTTCTTTTTTGATATTACTTACAAGAGTTCTTTCTTTACTTACTGCCTGCCCTTTCTTTAATATTGCACCGCAGTTGAAAGAGCCAGCTCTGGTAGCACCTTCGTTGTCTTAAGAGGCACTTTCCAACTCAATTTGGCAGGTGAAAAGTATAAAGCAGACATCAACAGAGGGAGTGGATTCGGGAGACAGTTAGCTTCCTACATATCAGAATACACGTATACTGCTGATCTATTGCTTGTTGTTGCATGCTGTGCAAGTTGTCTCTTTGCTCTCTTTTTTATATTTGGTTAATCTGTTCTTCTACTAGACGTTATTCTATTACTGTCTTTTCTGTTATTCTGACTTTCTCTTTCACGTTACGGACGCATATCTGATCTGGCCGCAGCTGATTAAGATCTAGCCCATGACCGGGCGTCTGAGGCGGCGACAATCGACAACGGGATTATCTTCGAAAACCACCCCAATACCATCAGTGATGCTGCAGAAGAGGTTGTCGCCCGAGAAGCTGAATGTCGAAGACGCTCCTGAACTCACGGACCTTTTCACGCACCTTTTGTAGCTCATCCATAATGGCCGCGACCCTCTTCCTCTACAATATTCTACACTTTTCTTTCCGTTATTCAGTAGTTGTCTTAGTCTTTCCAAACGATTGACAAGAGCTACAGTTTTCACAAATACAAATGTCTCTATATATTGTTATCAACAAGTACAGGCCCTTCCACGTGGTCGCCTTTCAGAGTCAAGGGCTCCCCAGTGCCATGGGCATCTAGACATACAGGGAAGCGCGGTGAAATATACGACAACCTGTTGCGAGCTCTGAAGAATGTTCCAAGTCTCCGATTCTCGCAGAAAACAGAGGCGACCGAGCGACAATTGGCAGCGTTGATTGGGATGTTGCCGGAGAGGTCTCAGACCGAACATGCGAGTTTCAGTGCTACACTGTAAGTTCAGTATCCCCCCTCCGCTTTCCTTGCGCTTGTGGGCAGCTCTGACTCCTCCAGTGCGTCTCTCGTCTCGCCAGTGACCTGCGCGTTTTCTGCTGTGACCAAGATGCAAGATGGTAGTCTCCGCCTTCCGCTACAAGGCTGCGCACCCCTAGACTCTAGCTTATTCGCTGCTCAGGTCGTGGTTCCCGGAACTTCGGTTGCTGTGGGGCAGGCCACAATTCCGGCTACGGCTGCGTCCTCGTGAGTATCTCCCCGTCCAAGTCGTCGGTGTTCCCCTCTTGCTCATGCGTTGCTCCCGTGCAGCTCCTTATGACTTGGCCAAAACGCAGCATTGCAAGGTACGACAGTGACTAGATGGTTGCAATCGCAAGTGGAGATACTGTCCACCTAATTTCCTCCGACCCCCATGAATACCCGCTACCTAACAAGCTGCTCCTTAACCTGCATAGAGGCACTGTTCCGAGGCGGTCCGGGGGCGGGGGCAAGTGTTTCTTAAGAGGAGGACATAACGGCGAACGAAGATCCGAACTGGTGTATTGCGCCAGCTTTCGCCAGGTGCTTTTCAAAGAAGGGAAGGACCTGGGTGTAATGTTAGAGACGGAGGAATTGGCATGGGTACAATACTTCTCTCTAGAGGAGCAAACTATAGACAAGTGCGACGAGCCCCGGCCTTAAGAGCACAAAACGACCTAGAAGGTTTACGCTCACAGCATTCGGAGGCAGTCTCTGAGCTACTGAGAGTATGACTTGAAGGCTATTTGGGTGTTATCACATTTGCTGGTTCAGGTATGGGAGCTCGCCCCGTGCCCGTTTCGAACTCACCACTAATCTTGTGCGCAGAATAGGACACCGAAACCCATACGGAGCGCGATTTTGATGCCTAACTTCCTCTTTTAAACAAGGCTGAGCTTCAGTAAACTTGATCGACGGAACGACAAAGAAGCGGCGATACATTACCAAGACAGCAAAAGAATGGTCCGCAGATCTTTGCCCGGAAACAAGCAGCTCCAGCTTGTGCAGGGAAAGGCCTTCTTGATTACGGCATGCACATTGCGCGCATCGTATTACCAAAGGAATCTCATGTGGACGGGAGAAGACCTAACAGGTGGCGATTTGCGACCCCCTTACTGCGCTCTGAGAGCTACGCGTTGTAAAGCAGCGTAGCAGGCCCCAGAACAACGCCGTCACACTTGGTGATGCAGTGCTGCTAGAGGCCTATTTAAAACATCGCCGAAGGGTTTTGCGGTCCCTGTCAGTGGAATATGGCAATAGTCCCTGCAACGCCTATTATATCTTAGAGCTCCTGGAGAGAGTCTGCCACGCCTAGTGGCCCTCAGAGGACAGCAGGAGGCAGGGGAGACAGGGGAGACGTCAACAACAATAGTTGAGTGAGGGTCATGAGCCACGCCTCTAAGTTGCCAAAAAGAGCATAACATGTGTAATAATCCTTGTATATCAAAGAGTGTAGGATAGGTATAACCTAGTCACCATGCTTAATAAAGTTTGTAATAAGCCACTGGGGGTGTAACCTCGACTGCTTACCTAGATATCTGCACTCAGCATCCACTTACATAGTATGGTAAGTGCAGAAAATGCAATAAAACAAAAAACCCTCATTTTTGGCTTGTTCATTGCTGCTCCGGCACACGATCCCGAATTCCTTCTGGAAAGTTGAAGCGCAAAGTTATGCCGAAGCAAGAATCTGAAAGTTGCAGGGATACATACAGCATTAGAGCAGATACATAGAATTACCCACCTCAATCTGCCAGTCTGTTCTGAATAGTTCTGTACAAATTGGCACGCTAAGCAGGCTGCAGATGCATACCAAGCCACCAATAATTACTTAAGCAAGGTCAAAGCCGGCCCAGAGCTTTTGCCCGTGCCCTTGTCACCTACCTGACTCGGCGAGTCGGCGACAAGTCTTGTAAAGGTGGATGCACACGGCACGAAGCCGATAGGTAGACTAGATAGATACGAACCATCGCGACCCCTCTTTTCGGGAAGTCTTGTTTTTCTACCGACCAAGTTTATTTCAGTGTCGATATACAGCTGTATATACAATGTGGTGGGCTGGCCATTTGTTGCTTTCGACAGCAACTCATGGAACAAGCTGGTGAGTTTGTGACAGGTTGTAACCTAAGCTTTATAATTCCCAGACATGGTATGAGATCCCAGCATTGTGCCCAAAGGAGCTTGTATTCAGGGGTTTAGCCAAGACACATGTGAAGACCCCGCGGTTAGGAAACTGGATGACGATGCGGAAAGGGCCCGGCCGAGAACAGCTTGGATGGAAATCTATTAAACTACTATATGTTGTCTGGACCTACTTGGCTATGTGCCGTGATGGAGAGTTGAGGAGTGCCAAGTTCACACCAACCAACCTAACACCGGGATTCATGATGTGCAGAAAAAGAATGCTGATCTTGCAGTTCCCCATACGCAAGAGCAAATTGTTACCTACATAGCTACGTTTCTATCAGTCATTCTAAAACATGATACTGAAATGCTAAACAAACTCTTTGCCGTTTCAACCGTCCATATTTACTTACCCTACCCACTCCAATCATTCCTCTTTTCCACTTTTGGTGACCAGGTCGCAATGTACAAAAAGATCGGCATACGTGCATAAATTAGGTACTCTACTACTGCTGTACGTGCAGCAGGATACTTTATTGTAGGCGAGCTCTACATGTATCCAGTACCGCCAACTGCTCGTGTACCATGCTGCTGTACATACTACAGGACAGATAGAGGCGTACCCAAGGTAGGTACCATCTCCACTGTCATCCGTCGCGCCAACGTCGGTGAAGAGATCACTTCAGCCGAGTAACACTGGCTTCTGACTGGCGTCGGTTCTGGACCCCACTAGTATTCAGCCCAAGCCTCAATCGATATGGTTAGCTTATTGTGTCATGGTGCCTTAGTGTTCCCCTGCACTAAACATCCCAGACTAGCAAAATGCCAGCTAAATGCTAGCTAAATCCCACGAGAGAAAACCGCTTCACTGGCCCCAACCTGTGAACGTAATCTCGGTATTTCTCGTTACTAGGCCTGTCCTGGTAACTTTCCTATCGTACCTTGCCCGTGCTGCAAGTATTTCTCGATACCTGTCAAGTGTCATCCTACGTACATATCTGGATCGACCCCTCCTATCGGCACCTTGGTGGGCGCTGGGCTAGGTAATCTGTCTCCCATCCAACATACACAAGTATCCTTCGATATCTGCGGTGCATGTTGTAACTTAGAGCATCCTCATGTCCACCTGCATGGCTCGCCGCGTAGTCCAATTGTCGTCGTTCGTTGTCCGCCGTCGGTCCCCTCGTCTTTCGAGCTGATGAATGCGCCGTAGCCACCTGCCTTATATCCAGAACTGGTGGACACACACTATGCGCGGTTCGAGTATTGAGGCAAAGGCTGTCTGCCTCTGTTTAGACTTCATCTCTCCCCCACGGACACCCGTCGATCCTTGAAAAAGGTTGAAATTTCGAGTGGCCAACTAAATTACGTCGGCAAGCATGATCTGGTACTTTTTGTATCCGTTCCGAGGGTACGTCGTCTCTATCCCACGTCCTTACCATCTGGCTCAGCGGGACAACACTTCTAACTCTGCATCGAGTGAAGGACTACCGAAGCACCCGTATTAGATCCGGGTCACCCATTGCGCAGTGGGTTTGCGCGATATGGCAGATACGCGGCCAGCCATGTGCTGAGCACATTGTTGATCTCCGTGGCTGTCGCCGCCGTTCTCGTATACCCCTTTCCGTACTTATACACAACCGACTTCACCAATGGCGCCTCCAGCCTGCCTCACCATGTCTGGACCGACGCCCACCCTCTCGATGACAAGACCGCCCATGAACCTGACGTTATCATGAGGTCGGTATGGGTCCATGGCAGTTACTTCCAGGCCCTCGAGAAAGATATACTGCTAGGGGCCCTCGAGCTGCAGGACGAGCTTCTGGGGCCGACTGTCCACTTTAACCCGCGCCAGGAACATGCAGAGCTCGAGTTGCCTGAAGAGCTCGGTACCCAAGTCGACCTCACACCCCAACAACGAGACGCGCTACATGTCAGCAACGGCCTGACTGATCAGTCATGGTTCTTCCACTCGCCTCTTCAGTACTGGGACTGCTCCTCGGAGCTCATACAGCAAGACGAAGATATCCTGAAGACGGTAAACGAGAGGAAGAACCAGCCCACTTCGGTGAATGTCACTCTGAGGCACTCGATTGTCTTTAGCGGGAAGCGATTCGAGGACCGTCGGCTGGTAGCTGCAGATGCTCTGGTCATCACTCTCATCCACCGGCGAGATTCTCCTGTTGGTCGAATCTGGCAGGAAAAGATACAGGCCCTGGCCCAGAATATGACGGATAAGTGGATGGTCATCGCTCCACAGGACGAAAGGCCAAGCCAACTGTATGAGTTCCAGTTCCGCCTCATGTCCAAGGTCGATGCCGTCTTGCTGGGCGCGTCCTATTCGCTCGTCTTCGTATACTTCCTGATCAGCTTGTCCAAGCTGCGAGCTGTGAAGTCCAAAGTCGGGTTGATGGTCACTGTCGTGGCACAAATCGTCCTCGCTATCATATCGAGCTTCACCATATGCGCCATATGCAAGATCGATCTCTCCAGGATACCGCGGCTGGGCTATCCTGTCGTTGTATTCTCCATGAGTCTGGAGAATATGCTTCGGCTCATCAATGCGGTGATTCTCACGCCTCCGGAAGATAGCACGAGCAACAGAATCGGTCAAGCCTTCGGCGAAACGGGGCCCATTGCGTTGGCCAGCGTCGCCCAAAATCTCCTCATTCTATTCGGGCTTTCGTGCGTTGTGTCTTCGGGCGTGTCGGCGTTCTGCACTTTTGCTGCAATCGCCATAGTGTTCGACTTTTTCTATCTCTCCACCTTCTTCTTGACTGTACTCAGCGTCGATGTGCGGCGAACCGAGCTTAGCGATGCCTTGGCTAAAGCTTCGATTCGCGCCAACAGACTCTTTGAGGAAAATACACCCCGACAGCCATGGCTCGACAAAATGCTACAGGGGAAGATTGCTCTGTCGACTAGGATAGCCGGTACAGTCGTAATGATCGGGTTTGTGCTGATCGCCCAATGGCACTTCTTCGACAACGAAAGCGTCGCTCGGGTGCTCCGTAGACTTATCAGAATTGCACCCCAACAACACGATCCTTCATCACGATCCTCCCTCTTGGTCGAGGTTCACCAGGCGAGGAGTCCGACCTCGTGGCTTCGGTTGCAGGACCACGAAACTGCGCGGGAAGTCATCAACGTCATCAAGCCCAATGCATATAGCTATACCGCTCGGGTTTTCGACCCGTACATCTTTGTGATGAGGGGCTCTGATCGAATGCTCTCTACCAACGAGCGACTATTCTCGCCCGCCATCTACGACTTCCTACGACACCAAATAACTCCCTTCCTGGTCACGATACTGGTCGTCACGGCTGCGGTTCGTCTGCTGATGAATTATTTACTATGGGACGAATTCGGTGAGGGCGCTGATACGGATCTGCGGCCGGGCGCGCTCCTCAGCGTCAAAACCCTGCATGGGGGACATCACCTCGATGTCGCCCTGCTTACGGCGTCTTCCGATGGCCATGTCGTGTCCGTCGGGCTCGACCGGATCATCAGAGTCTGGAACATCAAAGACGGCGGATATACTTATGTACTGGGCAGAGAAAACAAGGCACCCGAAATCACCTTCCCGATACTGGCGCTCTGTATCGAGGACGAGTCTCACTGGCTCGCTCTTTTGACTGTTGATCGTGTCTTATTCTGGAACCTTGCCGACCGTCAACGGGGACCCTGCCTCAAAGTCGACTCGTACCGACATAAACCGGAAGTTTTCTTCTTTGGGAATGACGAAACCTGCACTATTCCGCCCCTGATACTAGTCCGTCGAGACGGCGTGGTTACTGAGCTCAAGCCGGACAAAAAAAAGACTAGTAGCTACAGCATCCCAGAAGGCAGTGTCGTCACGTCTGTCGATGCTCTTGCTGAGAAGGGTAAGTTCACCGTCTGCATCGCAGGGTCCAGTGCCGCGATGACTGATTTGCCTGCAGGATTCCCTCCTAAGATTCTGTCTTCTACTCGGGAGGGACAGATCCATTTGATCACACAGAGCGGGGACAAATGGATATCGAATGCGGTCAACCCCCCGCGGGCACCGTTCATGAAGGATCGAGAGTTCATCTCCATCCAGGCACTCCCGGAACTGAGCTTCTTCCTGATCATACGGTCACAGACAGTTGATCTGGTAGACTCGCAATCACAGAGAGCCATCCACACTTTCAAGGTCGACCCCATACAACCTAAGACTCTCAAGGTATTCCATTCGAGACCAAGGCGGATGCGGTGCGGCTCGGTAGCTCTCTGGAGCTTCACCATAGCATACATCAACACATATACGCGTGATCTCGTCGTGCAGACATATAGTCCCCAGAACGAGGATGAGTCGCTGTGTCTCTGCGACCCGACTTCACCGTCCCGGAAAACCTGCTGTCCATGGAGCAGAGCGAAAGAAACAAGACGAACTATCAAGAACCCCGGGACGTGGTTGGCCTTGCCATCTGGTATCATGGTTGGGCTCAGGAAGAAGACGGCGGCCAAGCACTCGACGGAGATGGCCGGCCATCCGGCATCCCTAGCACAGTTGGGTGGGCTTCGCAACCGCCGTAACGCTCACCAGGCGGCGCACTCGTCGGCGCCGGCCCACGGCGACTGGGAGGTGTGGATGTTCTCGCATTTCGGCGGAAAACAAGACACGTGGGAAACGGCGCCACTCTGTGCCGCAACAGAAGACGACGGCCACCTGTTCGTGACCCACCTAGGTCCGATGGCCAACGTCGGCAGCTCGAGCGTGGTCGTCGGGCTCAGCAATGTCATCAAGGTGATCACGGTCGGCCAGGAGAGATTCGAAGACGAATCCGGCACAGAACCTGGCAATGGCATGCCCGCCGTAAGCAGTCGAAGGCGTAAGGGACCTTCGTCTCTCCGGGCCAGGCCGCCAGGGCCTATCAAATGCTGTTAGCACCAGAGGACCAAAGCACACACGGGACGGAAGCATATTCAAAACCTTCCCTGCGGTGTTCCTTCCTTGGAGCGATGCCCGTAAATGAGATATGACGGAAACCATATATGAAAATCATTTCACCCTGTTGAGCTACAAATACGGGCCTGATAGGTGGCGTTATCTTCAGTATATACGTTAGTGGCATATGCATGATAGATCTGTGTAGTTTATACCACCACCATCATGAGATATGGGGAAAAGGGGCGCTTAAGGGTTATCATATACCGGATTTATTACGGCATGTACGCAAGGGCAGGGCAAGAGAAAAGAGAGGAGAGACTGGCGTTTCTGCCGGGCCTGTCTGTACACCTTCTAATTAAGTATTTAAATAGCGTTACGTTGAATGCGGTTCTCAAAGTGGAACACGGTTTCTTTGGTTGTTATTTTGGTTCTTGTTTCTCTTGTGTCAGTTTCAGGCTTTAACCTAGGTTACTGGGATTTACAATTACCTATATGTGCTTTACTCGGGTAAGTTGAGAAGTGAGGAAGTATTGAGTATTGTGCTAAGGCGTAACCCAGAGTGGAGGAGCAAAGTCTAAAAACCAAAATAAATAGCCAAGGATAGAATCAGGATGGCAAGGAATGAAATGACAGACGGTGTTGCAAATAAACTTTTCTATCCCTTGTTCGTTCCTCCCATTCGTTGTACTGGAAGAGTAAGAATACTTTTTAAGTTGTACCAGGCGCTTGGGACAAACGTGGGAAACAAAAGAAACAATCACGGAAGCCACTGGTTACCTCGTTAGCTGAGGAAGATGAACATGTAAGGGAGATCTATCGCATTGGGTGGTGTTTGCTATAGATACCTACCTTGCCTTACCTTACCTACCCTTATAAGATAGATTAGGCTGATTAGCCCTCGAGGTGTCTTTCTTTCTCCCTTGTGATGGATTATTTAGGTAAGCTATATATTAGATAGTAGGTAAGTACAACACCGAGGTTGCTCTGTTCTGAGACAAAGGGCTTTTTTTTGGTTGTTGAAGATAATGTTTTAGGGGGCATGTTATGTTCTACAGGGCAGAGACTAAATAAGACGGGAGTATGCGCTCTGAAAGCTGGTTATTAGATAGGTAAGGTGAACCTTGGTGAAGTTTGAGAAATATTATGTCTTGCTTGTTTGACTACTATCTAACACATGTCTGGTCTGAGACGTAGTGGCTTGCACGTGATTCTTGACAAGAGCTTTCCACCTAGATAGGTAGGTATCTTTAACACACTTCTCTACTCTAAACATAACAGCAAAAAGCAATATGTTTCCAAAAGAGAAGATGTTGAAAAAGTTGTTTAAGAAATATCAGACAAAGACAGGTGTTAATAGGGTAAAATCTTACCTATTGATAATATAGCTTTTGGTTTTATTTGATTTATGACTCTAATGCAGTATTATTATAACTATACGAGTAACTGTATGCTTTCTTTCTCCAGCACGTGTTTGGAGAAAGATATTGTGTGGTGGTGCATACACATTGGCAATTAGGTAAAGCATTTTTCGGTCAATGTTGTGGGTTTCAACCACAATGCAGTCAGTACGTATGTACAGGAGTAGTGGTACACAGTTTTTGTCCTCTTCTCTAGGTTAAGTACCCTATGACGAAATCGAAGCTGGCTACACCGCCAGTTCAAGTATTTGCTATACTATCTACCTAGGTCAACAGTTTGGGCAGAAAAATGATCTGGGGTTCATTTGGGGGGAAAAGAGGGGGGGGGGGGGGATGGATGGATGGAAACGAACGAACGAACGACAGAAGAACATGTTTTCCCCTTGTTGGACCTTGCGCAGTCCGGATGATAGGATGGATGGAGGGAAGGGGCCGGGTCGCATATAACGAGGCCGAAGAGGTGTTTTAGTCGAGGCCAATCAGCAGCGGTGGGCTTGAGAGCTCGAGGAGGCTGGTGGTCCCTTGAAAGCTCTTTTGCTCGATGCTACTCAGGCAGATACTGTTTTATGGCAATACATAGCATATATCAGAAGGATGGATATAAGGCGTAGACTACCTAGTTAAAGTTGATATTGTGCTGTGCAGCAGGATGTAGCAGTGCAGCATGCTTTAAACACATTATTTTCAGTATCTCCAGAATTCCTGGCATTAACTGTAGGTTAGGTTATGATCTTCTCCACCAAAGGATTAGAGAAATTCGGGTGGCTGGGAGATGGAGCCACTTCTACGATTGGTCGGTCTATTCACGGCTGCTCCGTAATCCCAGGAGTACTGCTGTAGATACTTTACCAAAATCGAGTCTAGAAGCCCTACATTTCCACCATTCTGTACATAATACTGCCCCGCAGTGATGACAAACCGAGTCAATTGACAGGAGGAGGATGCTTGAACTCTTTGTATAGGAAATCTATATTACTTCTGTAGGTCTCAGATACAACCACAGTGGTTTAGGTTAGGTATTTTCGGTTGGTCCAAGGAGACAGCCAACACATCACACGCGCCTTGTTTCTCCTTCCCACCCGCGTACCACTAAATACTTACGCAGTACTAACCAACCAAGTTAATTTAGTCTGTATAGCTGTCCTAGCTATCGTCTACTTGTAGGTGGTCGCTCTTGGCCTTCTTAACGGCCCTGCTCTAGAACGCCAGTCAAGAATTGTCATGGATGAGGATATAATAAGAGAGGTATCGGTGGCCGCATCTCCGTTTCCTGAAGACAATGCGCATTTTTGTGCCCTGGTATCCTTGTGCTGGTGAAGAAACGTGTCAAGTATCCAGGTAATACGCCGTACTATGCGTTTGTGGGAACGGATCAAACGTCCCCCTGCCTCGGGACTTTGCGCGCTTGTGAAATGGTTTCAAGATGGTAACTCCCGTACCTTTTCGTTTCGCCTTATAAGTGCCATCTCAGTATCGTCGGCGAACATGCCACTCGACCAAGGTTCTTTTCTGATCGTCATCTGGCCGATTGGCCGATCCAGCTTTTCCGAATCAATCCATGAAGACACTTTGAGGGAGACGACACTATTTCCTATGTACCCAGGTATCTGCCCGTCCTGTCCTAGCGGCTGAAGCTGTTGCAATTTGCCGGTACCCTGGTGGGTACCTCAACCTGTGAAATGTACAGCAGTAGTACAACGGTACAGCATACTTTGGTAGAGAATTTGCCTGTCGAGAGGTACCGCCTCGGCGGACTAACTGTATGGAGAGACTTCTTCTTCTTTTCCCCCCTAGCCCTCATCTTAATTTACTGCAGAAATTGTGTCTCTTTTCCTGGGCTCTCTGTTCTGGTCAGTAATTTCTCCAGATGTTCCCCCACAAAGCTGCTAAAACACTGACTCGGTCACTCGTTCGTTCAACATCGACCCTCAACGCAAGTCACTCGTTCTTCACCGTCGAGGAAGGGGCCGTATACACTCGCTGTAAGTACTTGCCATTATATCCAACATGCTGTTCCTTGGAGTTGCCTTCCTTCGAGTCACACCAGACCAGGACAAGATTCCCTTCTGCTCGCTCCTGCCGTCGAATCTTTCCTCGAATTAATGCTCCACGGACTTGAAATCCACGTGTCCTGTCTGGATGCCCACCATACCTTACATACTACTGCTGTACAGAATGAAACAAAACAGACATCTAACGGACAACTTGTCCCCTATTTACCCATCATACGCGCCAACCACCTTGCCTGCTTCGAGAAGCTCACCATGCCAAACAAGTGTTTTGCCCCCAACCAACCTTGCCTACCGTCAAACTATGCACATCATGTTATATCATCCACCTCGCATTGTTCTCATCTTCCCAGTGGTTCATTCACCCTCCCCAGCCGTTCTCGAGTTTTGCCGAGTTTAGTGTCCAGCTGCACTCGGTCATGCAAGCAAACGCAGCTGGATCCTCCAGGGACCTTTAGTTCGTAGACAAACTGCTAGGTTACTCTGTCCGTTCGACCCCAGTTAGCCCTCTGGGTGTTGTGTGCTGTATGCTGTATGCTGTATGCTGTACAGCCTAACTAGATACCCTAGACGCCCAAGATAAGTAGCCTCATATGCGGCCTTAAGGACCTGCATACAGCATGCAGCATACATCATGCATCATACAGGAGCATACAAGCGTCTGGAGCTAAGCATGCTGACATGCACATAACTTGTCGTGAAATCCCCTATTTTCTGCCTTGATTAATCCCAAAGTCCAAGACGAGACGCGTCGTCCCATCTTTTTTGCTCTCCCTCACCCACCACAACATCTCACAATCCATGTCCATTGTCACTTCCTCGCAGGGTCTCATCGATGTTTTTACTGATAATACAACAGTCTGCGGACCCCTATCGTGAGGCATCCCTAGTGAGGTAGAAAAGAAAAGGCAGAGTTATCTTAACACCAGTCTGAATGGTAACCCATACGACGCCTTCAGGAAACAGATGTTGAGCAACTCGACACGAGCGTTTTCAGACCTGATAACCTAACAGTCCCATCAACCCGCTTCTGTCAGGGCCAATGACCCGCCGGTTGACCTGAACTTGCTGGGTTCCCCTCGGTCTGGTCTTTTTTGCGGACACCCCCGTTACCAAAACCACAGCACGATAATACCGGGCCACCTTGAAGACAACTTGACGCCGAAATGCTTTGCGATCTCGAACGTGTCACTGCCCCGAAACTCACTCACCACCACCGTTCCCGTCATCCCCATCCCCAATCTCGTCTTCGAAGCCACCGTCACCTCCGCATTAAACGTTCACCCTCACGCTCGCTCAGGCCTATTCTCCCTTGTACATCCTGGCCGTCTAATTTCTGTCCTCCAATTGAGTTGTTTTAGCTGTACTTCTTCCTCTGTATCATATTGGTCAGTACTACCTATCCTCAACCATGCAGCAGCCACAACAGCACTTGACTAACTCACTCACTATACGCCAGTGACAGCTGTAATAACGAATGTTTAATCTCTCTCAGTCTTGATACAATCAGTCTTTCTGGAGCCATTGGTCGATAACAAAGCAAGTGTCCCGGGAACGACGGTGCCTCACTCACGGATTCTCACATACCGTTACAAGCCGTGATTAGTGCATGTAGCACGCCTTCTCATCCGACCTAGTCACGACCTGCGCTTATGCTTGGACTCACAGCCAGTCACACTCCATCGTTCGTGTCCCTCAGGCCGAGAATTGGCTCATTGGATTGCCTGATCAGGAGGACCGTCACGTTGGTCAGGGCAATTCCCAATCTGTTGAGAGGTACGACTTGATCTTCGCTCGTGTTGATGACTCTCCTCGGTACTTCTGATGGGCCACGGAACAGATCAGGGCTGGATGCCTCTTTCTCATCATGGCCTGCTTTTCCACTGTTGGCTCGCCTGGCCAGGTTCTTATCTTGCTGACGTTCATTTAGTAGGGCGATAACCACCACGTCGGGGCATATACACTTCAATGGCTTCTTCTGAGGTGGACCAGAAATTTCTAGGGAAATTGGCAAAGCAGGTCGAGCCGACCAACCCGCTACTTTCTTCTATGCTATTTAAGATCCTTGGTCTATCCATAAACTTGGGAGAGCAAACAGTCAAGGCACGGAAACAGTGCAAGGCCGCCGCACCACGAACCCCGGAATTCTTGGAACTGTATTTCCATATCCTCTGGCTTTCGAGAGAAGGGCTGATTATGCTGGAGCAATATGTGTTGCCGATGGTAGGAGACAACAGTGAACTCAAAGTGCTTGTGCACAAGCTCCGAGCCTCATTTTATCATATAGTCGTCCTCTTTCACAACAAGCCGGCCGTATCCCCTATGGGCATCAACACATCGATAGCAGGCATCCCCCCGATACCGCGGCTCGACAAGGGCAAGGGCGTCGACAGAGGAGGCGCGCAACCCAAGTACCCGACAGAAGGTGGCTTTGTCGGACCCCCGCCGGGTTTCGGCCTGCCGACTGTGGAAGATGCGGGTGCCTTTTTGGTACCCTCGGCTGACTACTTACCTGCGGCGCATGAATATTTCGAGAAAGCAGTGGCTCTCGCTGATAGACTGCTATGGGGCTCGCACCCACTGCGGTTGTCTGTTAAGACGGAGTATGCCGCGTTCATGTACGAATGCCTCCACGACCAGGAAGGGAGCCGGAAGCTGGCACAGGCCACAGTCCAAGAGGTGTACGAAGCGACAGAGGGCTTGACCGACGACATGTTTCAAGACGCTTCCGACCTCGTCACGGTTCTGGGGAAGATGGCGAAGCGTGGCCTGGCGTCCACAAATACGGTTCAAAATGAAGGGCCTGATCCTGTCGCACAAGCGAAAGCTGATACAGCAAGCGAGCCTACAGAGTCTGTTCCCGCCACGGCTATGGACAACTTTATATGAAACACGGACTATTTTTTCCCTAATAAAGGAGTGGGTACTGAGGTGTCAGTTTCCGAGGTCTTCTGCTCACTCAAGAGGCTGAGTTGAAGCGACCCTTCAGTCGGATCTAGGGATCGGGTGAGAGTACCCAACTCAGCCAGGTGCAAAACTCGAGATACGAACATTTATAACAAACGCGGCTTCGGTGTTGTTGACCGTCAAACACTCTAAATCTGAGCCTGGCCCGCGATCACATACAGTTGTATCGAGAACCGAGGCAATATCTTATTTCCCAGCACTGTACGTTCGGGCTCTGGGCTGGCAATTACTCAGGTCGCCGAACTATTCCCGCTCCCCCTCTCAGGGGCCATATGGGATGTGTTATTCCGCCTTTACCCACTCGACCAAATTCCAAAACTCCTTAATAATATCTACTCATGGTACCCGACTCTGCACCAGCTATGGTGTTGGATGGATTGCCTTTGCCTCTTGGTACACATGATATAAATACCCTTCCCTGTACGCATATGAGCCTCGTATAGCGTGCTCAACTCAACCATCTATCCATCTACCTAACTACCCTCCTATCTTATCGAATCCTCCATTCCTCAACCCCTCTACTCCGTCTAAAAGCATTCCTTCTTCCTCTAACCGACCCGGCACCTCACAGATGTTAGAAATTGGTGGTGGCTATACCTACCGCCTGGATAGAGCAGAACAAAAGCTTGTTTGTGTTAAATAATACCGTTACTCTTACTCTGTCGTCTGTCCGTCTTTTCTGCCTTATCTCTTGTATTGAGCAGGCGCACAAGTTACCGAGCAAGCAAGCGAGCATGTCAGCAAGCTAAGTAAACAAAGTCAGCGGGAAATAGAGAAAGACAGAAAGATGCAGAGAAGGACGGACACCATGTACTTACTTACTTACTTTATGTATATTTAATAATAATAACACTTGAAATCAGAAAGGGGAGTGACATCACTCGACCCGAGAGTTAAGTTTGATTTATCGAGACGCAGGTTGCTTAAGCAAAGCCTTTATCTACGTAACCTAGACACATCTCCACATCTCTCTCTCTCTCTCTCTCTCTCTCTCTCTCTCTCTCTCTCTCTCTCTCTCTCTCTCTTTTCAACCTCTTCCCTCCTAACCCACGCCTCCTTTTTTTTTTTTTTTTTTAATGACTAGCTCCTCTCCGGTATGGCAAGATGTATGCATACATACTACAGAGCCAGCCAGCCAGCCAGTTAGTCAATGAGGGCAGTTTCTAATAGACATAGTCATAGACATAGAGACACACACCAAAGGCAAGGCAAGGCGGCGAGAGGTTGGGGGGAAAAAGAGAGTCAGGAGGAAGAAAGATACGATACGGATATTAAAGGAAAAAAATCACCAAAAACCAATATCATCAGAAAACAGGTTTATTAAAGAGCAAAATCAGTGAACAATGCAGGCTCGCTCCGCTAATACTATACTATGCAATTCGCCCATGCGCATGCCAACGCCCATGCTTTACTTCCAGAAGCGACAAACACAAAGTCCCGTTTCCTTTCCCTTTTCCCTCTTTTCATTCCATTTCATTTCATGCCATGTCCAGTGCGTGCAGATGCATGTTCTGGGCGTGGTGTGGTGTGTCGTGTTTCCGTTATTCGTTTCCCTATTTTGTCTGATCTTCTTGTCGTAGCAAAGTTGCTCGACGAATCGATTGATACTGTTCCCTTCCTTTCAAATCTGCGACAAGCTCTGTTTGGTCGATTCAGAAAGAAAGAAAGACAAAAAGAGGACAACCCTTCTACTCATCCCCGTCCTCATCATCCGTAAGATCCCAATCCTCCTCCACATCCGCCCACCCGCATCCCCAGCGGCGCCCGCCCGTCTCGCCGCCCGTCCGCAGGTCCGCCGCCCGCGCGCGGTCCTCGCGCCAGCACCTGATCTGGTAGTCATCGCCGACGGTGACAAGCTTGCCCTCGCTCGTCCACGCCACGGAGCCGACCTCGCGCTCGTGGCCGCGCACCAGGGGTGTGCCGTTGCGGATCATGGGTATGTTATCCTTGAGGCGGGCCGATAGGTTCGATGAGCTGTTGGTGCGGAAGAGGGGTCTCCGGATCGGGTCGGCGGCCATCATACGCGTGCTTGAAGATACTGTGGGGTGCTGCTGACCCGAGGTGGCGATGGTCGAAGTCTCGAGACTCATGTTGCTCATCATGCCCGAGAGTTCGTCCTCGAAATATCGTTCCTGCGTCGGGAACAGCACTGCGCAACTGTTATTGCTTCCGACGGCGAGGAGCTCGCTCCTGCCGTCCCGCGCGGGCCGGATCGCGCATTTGATGTAGAAGCTCGTCGCGTGGAAGGAAGGGTGGCGGAACCCGTACAGCGGGCCGAGGCCTTGCTGAGCGACCACGTTGTGTCTCCGCCTAGGGGGCTCTCCGTTGCGGCACGACAACTCGGGCGCGTGGCCCAGGATGAGATGAGCGGTCGAATATGCGTAGACGGTGTTGTCCTTGCAGACGGCGTACAGTCTGGTGGCATCCGTCCCGAGTGCGAGGGACGATATACCGAACGGGCGCCAGCGAGCGTGCGACTCTGGCGGGTCTGTGATTGATAGCGGTGATGGCACTTTATGCCGGGACGAGTGGATGGAGCGGATGTCCCACAGCTTAATAGAGGCATCCGCTTCGCACGCCGTTAGTATCAGATGTTCCTGCCCGGCTGGTAGGAATTGTAGTGCGGTAACAGACACGTCATTGGACCGGCTGGCACACTCGCGACGAGAAGGGGTATCGCCAGGACCCAGAGGAGCGGACTGGCGGAGCTGCCGAGACGTGCGGGCGTGGGCGTGGTAGAAACTGTTGATAGTGCAGCCGCGCTTCGGGGGAGGCCGGCGGTAATGGGGATTTCCGTCCAGATTTTCCGGGTATTTATAGTCTTGGTCTGGGCGGCTGCACCGCAGATCCCAAATCTGGACACTGCCATCACGCGAGGACGTGGCGAGAACGCTGTTGTTCGCCTGTCCGGGCTGGAAGCGAATCTGCTTGAGGGAGGCAGTGTGTTGTTTTAGGAAGGCAACGGGAGTCTGCGTCAACATGTCGATGACCTGGCCGGTCTGATCCCCGGACGCACTGGCGAGCAGGTAGTCGTCGTCGGAGAAGTGAAGGTCGATGATGGCATTGTCGTGTGCCGTAAAGGTCAAGTGGATGTTGCTGAAAGGCTCAGACGAGTTGGAGGAAGAGTCGAGGAGCCGCACCCGCCCCTCTTCGTCACCAACCGCAGTAATGCCGCTCCGATGACACGTCGCCGTGCAGAAGGGAATGCAATGGCCAAGGCCGTCGTGGCTATTACATGTGTGAATGTCATCCGGTTGGCTGCAGAATTCGGCAGTATGACTTCTCCAGTCGGCGGCGGGATACGACAGATAAGTATGGCCAGCCCGAGAGAGACAGCCGAGTTCTCTCTGCGCGAGCTGACCAGCTAACCCACGTCGAGACAGGGGAACCAAGGGCTTAGCAGGCTGTGGTATATCTGCATCCGACAACTCGTCCTCGTCGCCGCAGTCATCGTCGAACTCTCGTAGCTCCTGGCTGGAACTGAACGACCGTATGGGGCTCAGCAGACCGGGTTCGAGACCACGACTACCTCCAAGCGGTGTGGGTCGAATCGGGGACGACTCGGGAGTGTGTTGTAATTTCCTCCGCTTGAACAACCTGCGCGATTGGTCGTCCAGGTCTGCATCCTCGAGCAGGAGCTGTTCTTCGGAAGGTGCCTTGAGAGGACTCGAGAGGGCGGGCGTTTGATATCTCTGGTTGAGGCTGGAGGAGCCAAGATCCCGGAGGGCCTTTCGTGCCGAGCTAAGCTGGGAGGGCACTCTGGAACGGGGCGTGAAGAAGCGTTCGAATTTCCTGGGCGTGATCGACGGGTCTTTTCTTTCTTTGCTTCTTCTCTGTCTGGGAGACGAAAGCAGTGCAGGCTGCTCGAGAGACGGTGGTGAAGTCATGTTTTGAATTGGGTTGTCCCCTGCCTCCCCTCTCAAGTATATTCCGGTCGAAATGCTATAACGACCTGCTTTGAAAAATATACCTTGGTGGGCAGAAAGATTGTAATGATGAGGAGAGGGGGCTATGCAATTAGTTTGTCATCAGTCATTATTAAATGGTATACAGCAGAGAGCAGACAGCAGTACAGAATACCAAGGGCAGACAAAAATAGAGCAATGCCAGGTTTGGACTGAAAAGCTGTGGCGGGGACCTCCACGTTTGTATGTACATCAACAGGTACTAGTTAATAATCTCAAGGTCGACACGCGCGAAAAGACGCGACAACCACTTTACACGATAATCACGTCTGAGTGAGATGATGTTTGATGGATTGATCAGAACACTGTGCTCCTGGGGCTACCTGGCTCGTGTCCGTACTGTGGCCCACTGTGTACAGGTAGCACAGCAGAAACAGTACACTCGCTAGTGCTGCGAACCATGAGCGTGTCTGCGGGGCAATTAGGACAAGGGTCCCATGCTTGACACCTTGTGACAAGTTGACAATGGGCAGCCAAACCAGGGGCAAAGCGGGCTAATGAATTACTTGTACTGCTGTACGGCGTAAGCGCGTGCAACACTGAGTGGCCAATACGTACCTACCTAATCGATAAGACAAACAATGGGAAATTTTGACTTTTGGCCCAACTCAACGTACCACTACAAGCATCAAGCAAGGGCCGCCGGTTCGAATCCCTTCTTAGCACTACTAACAGGTCGGGACCAGTCGTGGTGAGGTGAAGGGAAGATTGAGTTTATTCATCCACCCCTGTGAGGTAGAATTTTCTCAAAATGGGTTTTCAAAAGAAGACCGGCAAGGGCCGTCTGGATAAGTACTATAGGGTTCGTGATATACAGTACCGGCTTCACCCTGCCTCTTAACAGGACACCAAACTAAATCTATTCTTATCTTTAGCTCGCCAAAGAAAAGGGTTATCGTGCCCGAGCTGCCTTCAAGTTGCTGCAGCTAAACAAGAAATTTGGCTTCCTCGCAAATTCCAAGGTCGTCATCGATCTTTGCGCCGCCCCTGGATCATGGTGTCAGGTCGCCGTCGAGGCTATGCCCAAGGGCAGCCTCATCGTGGGTGTTGATTTGTCGCCCATCAAGCCTATCCCAGGCGTCATCACTTTCCAGTCCGATATCACGACCGACAAATGTCGGGCCGAGCTTCGGAGGCATCTGAAGACCTGGAAGGCCGATACGGTCCTTCACGACGGTGCTCCCAATGTCGGAACAGCCTGGATCCAGGATTCGTTCAACCAGGCCGAACTCACCCTTCAGTCGCTAAAGCTGGCTTGTGAATTCTTGGTCGAGGGAGGCACGTTCTGTACCAAAGTCTTCCGCTCGGCGCAATATAACCAGTTGTTGTGGATCTTCGGACAGCTTTTCGACAAGGTCGATGCGACCAAGCCGCCTTCGTCCAGAAACGTCTCTGCCGAGATTTTCTGTGTTTGCCGTGGATTCAAAGCACCGAAGCATATCGATCCTCGTTTCCTGGATCCGCGCACCGCCTTTGCCGATCTGAACGAGAAGACCAACACCGACGAGGCTCGTGTTTACAAGCCCGAGGTGAAGAAGCGCAAGCGTGGTGGTTACGAAGAAGGCGACTATACTTTGTACAAAGAGGTCCTGGCTTCTGAATTTGTCGAGAGCACAGATCCCATCGCGATATTGGCGAATACGAACCGTCTTGTGCTGGAGACTCTCGAGCCTTCGCTGTCACTCTCAGCCCTGAACAAGCTGCCTGTCACCACCCCTGAAATAAGAACGTACTGCTCCGACCTGAAGGTCCTGGGTAGAACCGAGTTCAAGCGGCTTCTGAAATGGAGAATAGCGGCACGCGAAGCATTCGGACTTCCCACCAAGAAGACGGCCGCTGCTGCTGCTGCCGCCGAGGAAGAAGTCGCGGTAGTGGAGCCCATGGATGAGGAGTTGAAACTGCAAGAAGAGTTACAGGCTATGAAGGACAAAGAGGCAGCCAAGAGAAAGAGGGAGAAGAGGAAAGAGAATGAAAAGAAGACCAAAGAGATCCGGAGACTTCAGATGCACATGACGGCCCCGATGGAGATCGGCATGGAATCCTCAGGGCAGGACGGCATGTTCCAGCTGAAGACGCTCGAGAAGAACAACGCGGTCGGCAAAGTAGCCAAGGGCCGCATGGCGGTCTTAACCGAGAAGCAAAAGAAAGAGCAGGATAGCGGTATCGGCTCCTCGGGTGAGACAGACGACGAATCCGACGACCTCAACGACGCGCTCGAGCGAGAGCTGGACCAGGGCTGGGAGGCATACCAAGAAAGAAAGGCCAACTTCGAGGCGAGGCTGAAACGTCTGAAGCAGTCGAAGGACGATGATGATGAGTGGGAAGGCGTATCGGGCGACGAGGCCCAGTCTAGCGACGATGACCTCTTAGAGGAAAGCAACGAGTCAGACGACGACGAAGAGGACGAGAACGAGAGCGGGCAAAACCGGAAGTTACTCACTGATCTCGACGATACACCCAAGGACCCTAATCTGTCCAAGCGGGCCAGCAGATTCTTCAGCCAGGACATATTCAAGGATATACCAGGTCTCGAGCCGTCCGATGCCGAGTCTGCAGCGGAAGAAGACGAAGACATACCGGACGCACCTGTCGCTGAAAAGCCCAAGGCCAAACCAGTAGAGCCCAAGGAGAGTACTAAGGCAGCGAAAAAGGGTGCTGCTAAAGAAAAGGCAGACAAGGCACCTTCCGCCTCGAGTAAAACCAAGGAGACTAAATCCGAAGGTCAAGACGAGGATAGCGATTGGGAAGACGATCGTGGTCGTCGTCCAGATGGCAAGCCCAGTAAGCATCCCGGCCCATTTCCTTTCGTGTCTTGCTCAGCTACTAAATTTTGGAACAGGTATCGATATCATCACGGCCGAGGCCATGATGTTGGCGCAACAGCTGGCCACAGGACAGAAGACCACGCACGACCTGATCGACGAGAGCTTCGACAAGCTCAACTTCCGCGATCGCGACGGCTTGCCCGACTGGTTCATCGAGGACGAGAACAGACACGACAAGAAGCAGAAGCCCATCACGAAAGAAGCGGCCGCTGCGATCAAAGAGAAGATGCGTGCCCTAAACGCCAGACCGATTAAGAAGGTGAGTTTTTTTTTTTTTTTTGTTTTACAGATTCTACCCTCGCAATGCCAACGCAACACATTTTTTTTGTCTGGACTAAGCTAACGAAATAAAAAAACACAGGTCCGCGAAGCGCAAGCGAGGAAGAAGTTCAAGGCGGCCCAGCGGCTCGAGAAGCTGAAGAAGAAGTCGGACCTCCTGGCCAACGAGGAGGGCATGACGGAGAAGGAGAAGGCGCAGTCGATCGCGAAGCTGCTCAGCAAGGCCAAGGCCAAGGCGCCGAAGCGGTCCGTCAAGGTCGTCGTCGCACGGGGCGCGAACCGTGGCATCCAGGGCAGACCCAAGGGTGTTAAGGGGCGGTATAAGATTGTCGATTCTAGGTATGTTTTTCCTTCCCTTCCTGCTTTCCCTACGGAACATCATTTACTAACTGCTTCTCTTTTCTTTCTTAACCTATAGAATGAAGAAGGAGATGAGGGCGATGAAGAGGATAGCAAAGAAAGGCAAGAGCAGAAAGTAAAAGGTTTGTTTTCTTTTTAGAAAAAAGACAGTCTTGCTTGCTATTGTTGCCAAGTCTTATATAAGTATGTTTTTCGAGGGAGTATACACAAACATACTGCAGTAAATAGATACCACCGACCAATAAAGAAAGAAAGAGTACGATTGCATTTGCAGAAACTCTCTCTCTGTTCGATTGTACGCATACCATGCCCTGTTATTTATGTCTCACACCACTTCTACCGAAAGGCAGAGGAAAGTTTACGAAACTGCAAAGTAACTGTAAATTCTTATTTTCATTTTTACTCCACCACCTTCCTTCCTTCTTTCCTCTATAATACTTTTCTTCTTCTTTCTTCCTCTTCCTCTCACCTACTCTCTAATCTCCTACACGCAAGCAATCACCGCTTCCCAGCACCCGCCTTCCTCCGACTCTTACCCAGACGACTCGTCTTGGGCAGCTTCGCCTTCGCGCCAGGACCGTTAGCCTTCATCCTCTTGGCGCTGAAGCCGCTGAGGTCGCCCGAGCTGACGGCGTCGCCGGACTTGGCGTGCTTCTTCTTGCCGCCGAAGCCGTACTTTTCGTTCTTCTTCTGTCTCTTGTTGTTGTTGTGCGCTCCCGATCCGGCGCGAGATTGTTGGGGTTTGTGGCTCTTGAGCTCGTTGTCCACGGCCACGTCGAAGAGGTCAGCTTCCTGCGTGCCGAGGTCGGCGCCGCCGGTTTCTGAGCGTTCTGTTGTTGAGTGGATTAGTGATTGTTTCGAGTAAAGATGGGTGGTGACCGTGGGATATATATGTAAGAGTAAGTAGTAAAGTGAAGGGGGGGAGAAAAGCTTACTCCTCTTCAAATTCTTAATCTTCTCCAGCGTCTCCCTCTTCTCCTTGGCACGCTCCTGGAGCTTGGCGACCTGGACCTGCTTGCCGAACTTCTTCAGCTCGCGCAGCTTCCTGGCCTCGGCCGAGGCCTTCTTGGCCGACGCCTCCTCGACCATCTTGGCCTTGACCTTGTCCATGTGGCCGTCGTCCTTGACCATCTCGGCGAAGTAGTCTGTCGGGCGGGAGAAGGGGACGCCCTCCTTCTTCAGGAGCGCGCGACCGCGTCGGCCGGCGTCCAGGGCCTGCGCGTAGAAGGCGAGCTCGCGCTTGATGTCGTCCTGCAGGCCGTCCTCGCCGATCGCGTCGGCGGTAGGTGTCGCGCTCGAGAGGGACTGGTGCGAGGAGAAGGGCACGGTGCTCTCGTCCGTGGGGATCGCGAACCGCTTGAGAGCGGCTAACAGGCCGGCCGTGTTGTTGATGCTGATGCGCGTGCGCGGCACCAGGTCTTCTCTCTCTTCGGGGGGGAGGTCTGCCCAGTCGATCTCCTCGTCTTCCTCATCTTCCTCTTCTTCTTCTTCTTCTTCGTCGCCGTCGCTGCTCTCTGCTTCGGCGGCCTTGTTCTTCTTCTGCTGCTGCTTGCTATTTTTAGGCGAGGGTGCTGCTGCTGCTATCACGCCGTTCGTTTGTTGTTTGGGCTTCTTCGGCCGCTCTATCTTCTCTTCGAAATCTACGGACGAGTCATCGCTGCTTTCGTCCAGCGCCGCTAGATCGATCTGGTGTTCTTCTTCATCCTCCTCCTCCTCCTCCTCCTCTTCTTCTTCTTCGCTATCTTCATCGTCTTCGTCCTCGTCGAGTTCAGCGGTATAATCCTCGTCTTCACTCTCATACTCGTCCTCCTCGTCCTCGTGCTCGTCCTCTTCGGGAATCTTCTTCGTTGCAGCACCAGCACGAGCACCGCTCTTCTTAGCCTTCAGCTTGGCAAGCTTCTTGAGTCTCCTCTTCTCCTTGAGCTTCTTGATGTCGATTCCTTTTTCCGCCTTGAGGGCCGTCTTCAGCTTGCTTCTGCCCATTGTGTCTGATATGCGGTCTGTTGAATTGGATAATTAAAAAGGTATCAGGCGAAAGGAAGGGTTGAACACAATGTAGGTTGTATCACTGGAACTTTTTTCTTTGGCTGCGCTCTGCGATAGTACGGTTCAGAACTATTTTCTGGGTCCAGATACCTACCGATAAGAGCTGGTCCCCCTGTAACACCCCACCCCGTACCACCAATCATAGGTACGAGGACATTTCCGCTCCAGGTGCTTCAACCATTGAACCTACAAGCTGTGCCTGCATTGTTTGTTCGACGATGGGAAGGGAAGAGCGAACGGCAGAAATAGCCCGACAGTTTACTCCAGGTTTGAATATTGTACATAGTATCCAATTTATATAGCAACTGTATGAAACCCCATCCCCTTTCCCGTTTACCTTTTCCCTTTAAAGCTCTTCCATGTCTATACACACTTCAGGCGCTGCCCGATATATATGAAAAGAGTATACAAGACACCCCTCCACACATCTCCCTTCTATCATCCTTTTTCGTCTCCTCTTTCGAAACACCTGTATATAATACTCTCTACTTCCTGTTCAAAAACCCATTCCCCACAATCTTCGCCTTACCAAGCGTACTCTTGACCCCGCCCGTAAAGAACGAGGAGCGCTGAGCCTTCAGAGGCGGCGGTGATGGGCCCCAGCTCTCCTGCCTCCGATGATGCATACCCAGTTGCTGTAACTGCTGCTCCTGCTGCTGCTGTTGTGCAGCCGCGGCCTGCAGACTAGCATAGTATCTCTGGTACTTCTCGTCCTCGTACGCGTCCTGTTGGTGGTGGTTGTGATAAGCTTGCAGCTGCTCCGGAGTGTAGACATGCGTCTGCTGCTGTTGCTGAAAGATGCCCGGATGATAAGGCACGTAGGCTTGTGGTCGGCCGGGGTTAGGAGGGTTCTGCGGCCCCGGATCCGCTTGGTCGCCGTACTCTGAGCCGTGATACGCGGACGGGACCTGATACTGTTGTTGGTGTGGAGGAGCATAGTCGGCAACGTGTGATGTCGAAGGTTGGCTTGCATGGTACGAATGACCGTACCCGTTCCCCGTATACGCAGACGACGAGGCCTGTTGAGGCTGGGCGTGTGACGAAGATGCAGTCGTCTGCTCCTGCTCACCAAACTGCATCCCCACATCGTCTTGCTGGTAGGCCTGATATACCCTCTCCTGCGATTTTGGGGGAGGCTCCGGGGCCTGTGGCGAGCTTTGCGAGGTCTGGTGGTATCGGTCCGCGAACCCCTGAACGGGAAGTTCGACCGGTGCTGAGGGAAGCTGACTCAGGCCTGCTACGGGCGACTCCTGCTGTGACCGTGAAATGGACGAGACCGGATCGGGGCTTGGATCGTCTTCCTCGGCCCTGGGGTTGAACCCCTGCAATAGGGATATCTGGTTGCCCAAGGCAGCTCGAAGCTCGTCTGACAGTTCGCTGACGGTGTTGATCTCTTGTGACCCAAGGGCCTCATCTCCATTGCTTTCCTGCTCCTCTGTCTCAACCTTGCCAAATGTCGCTGCTTCACTCCGAGCATCATCTACATCATCAGCAGCAGGATCCTCCTTTAAATGAGGAGCCTGGTCGGTATCATCCGTCAAATTGCCTAGGCGTTTGCTATTGAAGGCTGAGAATGCCATGGAAACGACACGGTCGGCGACATTGCCGTCTGCGTGTTCGGTCCCTTCGCTTTCCTGGTCTGTGCTGGCACTCTCGAGAAAACTAGTCCTCCTGTACTTGTGGTCATAGTAACTGTCCGGTTTGCTACCGTTGCCCATGTTGTCGTCCGTAGCATTGTGGCTTGGAACTGCTGCCGGCTCTTGGGCGTGATCGGCGTCATCGGGGTCTCCATGGCCGTTTATTCCGTTTGTGTCGTTATGATCGCCTTGTCGCGGAGCAACTTGCGCTTCATGTTTACCCTGGAGATCCTGCTCCTTATCACTCTTCAACGTCGGCCCGCCCGGTTCTGCTGCTGTCCCTGCCCTCGTCTCGGGTTCGTCATCGTAATTAAGACCCTGGTTATTATTCGTGGCAGAACGGATGATACCCGTAACCACGGGGTTGCCCGAGTCGATAGACTTCTTCAGAGCGACGAACATGACGGAGACGTGATCGACCAGCACTTTCAAACAGTCCGTGTTCTCCATCTCCAGCGCTGCCTGGAGCGCGTTCTCCTCACGGAGACTCGAGTGCATGACGTCTGCGCCGTGGTTCAGCAGAAACTCGACCGCTTCTTGGTCACCTCGCCTCGAGGCCACGATGAGTGCAGTATCGCCGTCGTTGTCGGCCAGGTTGATGTCGGCCCCGGCATCGAGAAGGAGTTTGAGCGACGACACCGGCATGTACGCAGCCGCGTTGATCAACGGTGTAGACTTGTCCCATCCTCCGAACACTTCGAGCTTCGGCTTCGCATTGAGCAGTAGCTTGAGAATGTCTTCCTCGGCCCGTCTCGCTGCCGCGATGATAGGCGGCGCGTCTTCTCCGGCACCGAGGTTCGGATCCGCCCCTGCCTTGAGCAGAAGCTCGACCATCTCTGTCTTGCCCGCTTCGGTGGCCCCTTGCAGCGCCGTTCCAGCCAAGAAGCTCTCTCGCGTCGTCAGGGCATTGACATTGGCGCCTCGTTGGATAAGCTCCTGGACGACTTCGTAGTGTCCCTCTGCCGCTGCCGCTTGGATGGCGTATCCCTCTGGGGCATTCACGTCGGCGCCAGCATCCATGAGCATCCGCACAATGTCCAGAGTCCCGTCATAAGCCGCGGCCGTCAGTGCGTTGCCGTACTCTTCACCCGTGGCGTTGGGGTCCGCACCGCACTTCTCCAGGAGCAGCTTCACGGTTGTCCCCTTCTCCCTGTCGGTGGCGTCGTAGAGCGACCTGCCCAGCGTCTCGGGGGTGATTGACCCGTCGGCGTACTCCCAGACGATCTCGAGGATCTTGTCTTGCGGCTCTGAACCTGTCGCGACAGTGTAGAAGAGATTGTTACAGTCCAAGCCCCCTTGCCGTTGCAGGATAATGGTGGTAATGTCCCAGTTGTAATCTTCCGCGGCCGCATCGAGGGCTTCCTGGAAGTAGGCCAAGTCGTGGTGGAATTCCAGCAGCTTATTGAAGACTTCGACTCGGCCGGCTTCTGCTGCCTTCACCAGTGCCTTGGAATACTCGACAGCAGGTAGCTTTTCGGCACACTGCTCGATGAGATACTCGAACATGGAGACGTCGGAGAGAAGCGCTGCCAGGGCAAGGGGCGAGTAGACGTCATCTCGGTCCAGAGTCAGGGAGGCATTCCGCTCGACGAGCAGCTCGACCGCTGCCCGGTTTCCAGAGCAGATGGCCGCGTTCACGACGGGTCCATCGTCTTTGGCAACGCAGTTCGGGTTCGCTCCCCGCACCAGCAACTTCCTCATCACCTCGACATGGCCTTCCAGGGCAGCCATGTACAAGGGCGTCTGGTCTCCCTCTTCCTCGCCATCGTCGATGACGGCCCCGCGGTCGAGGAGCTCCTCGGCAATCTTGGGTCGGCCAAGGTGGGCTGCGAAGTGTAAAGGCGTATTGGCTAACGAGTCTCGCGTCTTTATCTCAGACTTGGCAAACTCGCTATTGCGTATCAGCGCGGCGACCAGCTGGCGAAAGCCCACAGCGGCCGCGACGTGCAGGCCCGTGAGGGTCGTGTGATCGAAATACTGGAAAGTGTCCGTCTCTTTGCAGTAGTCGTCGAGCCAGCAGCGCCGGATATACGAATCGGGCTTCCAGAAGTCCGTCTCCATGCTCAGATCCTCTGCGATCTCCAATGTGGCTTTGGACGCGTGTCGTAACCAATATTTGACCATATATGGCAAAGCCACCGATGGCGAGCTCTTTTCTTCTGTCCCTTGGCCGTCCTCGTCTTCGTCAACATCGCTGTCCTCCTCTTCGTCCCATTCAGATGATTCTTCTTCATCATCATCGTCATCGTCACCTTCCTCCCCATCCTCCTCCCCATCGTCGTTATTCTCTTCCTGCTCGTCATTCTCTTCATCGTCTCCCTGGTCATCCTCATCTGCAACGTGGTCAGAGTCTGTCGCACCTTCACCTGCGGGCTCGTCTACTGTGCCTTCCTCCACATGTTGCTCCTCGGCCGGTGCGGGCGCCTCTCCATAACGCTCTTTCAGATGGGCAAAAGCGCGCAGGGAGAGGACACCATGCTGCCACTTGATCTCCTCGTCCGAGAGGCCAAGCAGCTCCTTCGCATTCTCTAGCAGGTGCGTCTTCACCACCACGTTCATGAAGCTGATCTTTTCGTCTCTCTTCATCGACAGAAGCGGGTTGCACTTCTCCACCAACTCGTGCAGCTCGGCCCTCTCCTCGTCCGAGCACAAGCCAGAGAGGATCCCCAGCTCGGCTTCGCTCGGGTTTTCGTACGTGAGGACCAGCGCGCGAAGCATCTCCTTGATCTTCTCTGCCTCGTGCTCGTTGGACCTGAAGACCCGGAGCCAGGACTTGTTGAGGAGCGACTTGAGATCTTGCGGCATGGTCTCTAGCGTGCGGCGCACGGGCAGGTCGCTCTGTGTCTGCGGTAGCGCCTCGAGCTGCATGCAGGTGATGTCGATCCACTGCGTATTCTGCGCGCGTCTGCCGATCAGACTGCTCACAAAGTACGCCAGCGCCTTGTTGTAGTTCTTCGCCTGCTCCAGCGTCGACACCTTCTGTCTCGCGTGCTTCCTAAGCGCGCTCTGGACCTGGTTGCCGTACTTCTCGTCTTCCAGATCGACGACCCGGACACCGTCCACCTTCAACGCCTGCTCCACGTTGTGGGCTTGTCTGCTGGTGATCAGCCATCGGACGGGAACGCGTTTCGCGTCTTCCGTGTTCATGCTCTGGAGCTCGGCGTTGAGGAACCTCATCAGTTTGATCGTCGAGTCGGAGTCTTCGGGGAGACAGTGCAGGTTGTTCAGGATGAGCACGACTTTGCTCCCGATGAACTCGTCGGTAAGCATGTCCTGCAGGGTCTGCCACAGATTCTCGACCGTCAACTGCGCCTGCGCCTTTCCACTCTCGTTAGGCTTCTTCTTGACGAATTGCTTCGCGTACGGAGCCAGCGTCTCCTGCTGGCGAATCAGCTGTCTGACGATGCTCTTGAGAACGTCTTCGGCCGTGTTGTAGTCTGGGTCTATGTCGCAAAAGAAGTAGGCGAGTAGGATGGGCTCTTGCCCAGAGTTCTTCTCCTCGTTTGCCCTGATGAGAGCCTCGATCTCTTCGACCGCAGCCATCGAAGCACTGGTCTTGCCGCGGCCTTCGGGGCCTCGGACCCAAAGGCAGTCACCGGGACGAACGTGCTCAGGCTCGGCCTCTTTCAGGTCTTCGGCAAGCCACTGGGTATACTCGGCCTCTGCGGTTATCCAGGAAGATGGCGCAAAGGTCTGTCGGAGCATGCTCAGCTTCTTCTGGATCTGGGCGCCTTCCAACGCATCGAGGATATTGGTGATCATGGTCCGATCGATGTCCCGGACCGAGTTGAGTCGGTTCTTGACGGCGAGCTGGGCGCCGTGGAGGAGACTCTTCAGGTGGTCTCGGACCAGTTGGCTCCATCGGGGATCCTTGTGCCCGTCGAACTTGACCAGGTTGCGATGGTCGCACGCGAGTCCGTAGTTGTCGACGCCGGGCAATACCGCCGACTCGGCGCTCACGAACTCTTGCAAGTTCTTGGGGATGACGAGCTTGGCCAGCCCGTAGAGACTGGGCAGGCCGGCCATCTTGGAGAAGTCGGTGAACTGCTCCTCCCAGAAGCAGAGGAGCTCGATCCGGGGGCTGATCTTGCCGGCGAGGCGCATGAACTCGTGCTTGAGCTCCCGCAGCGCCTCGTCGCCCGGCCTCATGAGGTCGAGCAGCTTGGACGAGGTGGCGGTGCCCATCCTCTCGGCCGCGAAGGCGTACATGGCGGCCACGGAGGCGACGGGCGCGCCGCCAAAGGGCGTGCCGAAGAAGACGGCCGCCGCGATGGCCTCGAACATGATGGGGAACTTGTCCCGCCGCGTATCGGCCAGCACGACGGCCTTGGCGATCACGAGGCCGCCCATGCTGTGCCCGATGAAGACGATGGGTCGGCGTTGGCATTTCTGAAGAAACGGTCAACAAAACACACAACAACACAACAACAAACATCAACAAAAAGCACTAATAAAGGAAAAAGAAAACAACGCTTGGTTAGTTACTACATACCTTGCGCACGCTCTGTAAGCTCACGAGCAATGTCATGGCGATATTCGACATGAATTGCTTCACTCTCAGCGGACCCGTCCATGCTGACTGGTACTTATACAGCAGCAGCCTCGACTTGGGAAAATCCTTAACGAGGGCCTCGGTCGTCCAGTTGAACTTTGTCGTCTCCGATTTCCAGCTCTCTTCTGGATTCGCGCCCAGACCTGGTACCAGGACGATGCTAACTCGCCATTTTCCGTCAGTGCGAAAATCTGGATTGAGTGAGATACTTGGCAGAAAACTTACTCTATCTCGGGCACGACATTCTGCTTCTCCAGCGGATACAGCTCCTTCATGGCCTGCTCCACGACGCTGTAGTCCTTCTTCTTCTCATTTGCCGGACCTGTTCCTCCTCCTACGCCTACGCCTACACCCACGCCGCCCTTCTGCGTGGCGGATCGATGGAGAGACATGACGATGGACAACCGTCACGTCAAGAAAGTCCTGAGTTGAGAGGATAAGGATTCGGCAGTCCAGACATCATCTACACGTTGCGCTCGCTCAAATCTCAACTGGCACAACTCGATTATTATTAAGTAACCTACATCTTTTAAATAAGGGTCACGCAGCAAGGTTCATATATATAGTACCTTGGCAGGGCAAACTAGCGTGTCAGGTCAGCTCTCTGTCCCTGCTCATACAAGTAAGATTGATCCAAGCCGAAATGGTCCTGTCCTCATTTTGGCTCGACATAATAATAAATATGATATGTTCGGCTGCCGTAAGCTGCAGAAGTCTGAAGACGCACCCATGCGCGTACTGTGTAGCCAACCCTTGAAGTGCCAGTAGTGCCACCCCCTTATGGTGCATAAGGACTCGAGACCACTGATTCGCTATTCTATGAATTCTCCATCGTCGAGCACCGTAGCTTCGGCAAAGGGTGGATCCACGATCCTTCGCGTGCTTCTTGACCGAAGACGCGCTTTTTCCTTTCTTCACATATCCCATCTCACTGCCGGTGAGAATACAATACACATCAGCTGTATCAATCAGCATGTTATTTGTTTTCATTTTCTTTCTGCTTCTCAAGATGTATTAAGCACCTTGCAAATCGTCGGGTGAATATCCAACCGTCATTTGACCATGCAGAATAACAAAGTTAGCTTAAGCTAACCTAAGGTTAGATAGTGGATCAAACGTAATCTGTGCTGCGCATCAGCTGAACTAAAAATAGACAGGAAATTGGGTAATCACCCAAACCACTTCAGCTGGCTCTCAAAGTAGTTAATAAAAAGCATGCACTCCGTGTCGGGACCATAGTCTAGCAGCCAGCCTGACATGGCGCGTACTTGGTACAAGTTGCTTTTCTTGTGGCGGACTGGCGTCGGCTTCGTACAAAGTATCGAGATCCAAACGGATACATAATATTACAATAAGTACTTGAATAATCCAATCCGTTGCGCTCATGTTGTTGATACCAAGTAGTGTTTCTGTTTTGCGATAGACCTTGTTCGAAGCTCTTGATTAGAAAGCGGATGATATGAAGGCAAATGCATCATCATACTCTGTCGTCTCTGGACAAGTCGATTCCATGAGTGGGCAGGGGCAGCGTCGTCCCCCTTTCACAACCCGCGTCATAGAGATGATGCCGGGGGAGGAGCAGGAGCAGCAAAATGGGAGTGGGAGTGGGAGTGGGAGCATCACACACCTGCCGGCGTCTCGCCGGACGAAGAAGGACCACATCGTCGCGCCAGAGGCGGACGCGGATTTCCTCCGAGCAGAACTCGGGGTCAAGAAGCTGACCGATATCCTAGACTGGCTATGGGTATGCGGCCGGCCGATGCCGCCGCGCTCGCTCCACCACCAGGTCGTGATCTCGAGGGACATCATCGTCACCGAGAATCCGGAGCTGCATCTGGTGTGGTCGAACCACCGGATCTTCGTCAAGCCGCTGCCCAGCTGGCTGCTCGATCCGGAGTTCTGGGAACGGCACCTGCTGCAGGAGGACGACGACGAAGAAGAGCTGGCGCGATGCGCCCGGGGATTCCTCTACTCTTATACCGCGCTGATCGCATACGAGAGTGACTTCCGCATCGCCGAAGAGAAGGGCTTGGTCCCCCGCTGTCTCACGTGGCCCGCGTGGAAGGGTCTGGCGCGCGAGGTGCTGCGCGAGCACGACATGGCGCTCGTCAACCCCCGATACTGGTACGGAGAGCTCCGGCTGGGACGGCTGAACAAGGTCTACCGGCTGCGGATGGGCTACCTCTTCCGCGGGTACTCCAAGGTGTCCGGGCACACGGTCTACAGCGAGCTCGTCAGGGACAACTTCACCGCGCTGGCGACGGTGCTCGGCTACGTCGTCATCGTGCTCACGTCCCTGCAGGTCGGACTCGGAACCGACAGGCTCACGGCCGACGCGGCGTTCCAGGACTTCAGCTACGGCTTCACCGTCTTCAGCATCGTGGCGCCCCTCGTCGCCGTCGTCGCCATCGTCGTCTTCGTCCTGGCCATGTTCGTCAGCGACTGGCGCGTGACGATGCGGTATCAGGACCAGCGCTTTCGGGAGATGGGGGTAGAGGCCTATTGGAGGAGGAAAGGCCGCCGCCGTGGGAAGGAGGCAGCTTCGAGCATGTCGTCGTCATCGGTCAGGGGTGCGGCGTCTATCTAGATAGTCTGAGTCCCGAATGCGGTGGGTCTTTGGGTTTTCGTCCCAGCTGAGAGGGTCAAGGGAATGATATTATATTAATTGGGTCTAATCATAACGGATGATGGTATAGACATTGTCACGCAAGGAATAGACAATGTAACGGAGCAATGGATATGAAGTATTTTGTAGCTAGGAGTTGCCAGCGCTTTTGTTGAATTTCTGCCAAGTTACACGTGTACGCTAGATTCATCTCCCAGATCTTTTCCCTTGCATTATGAAGATCGATATTGTTTGCAAAAGTGCAGGTGTTCCCTGCGTCGATCTCACGTAAGGAGCAACCATCACTGAGCCCCCGATTGCTTGTCAAAGTCCTACTACCGCAATATCTGGGAGCAACTGCAACCGTGATACGGGATCCGATTCCTGAACTACCTTAGTGCCGGCAGTTGCGACTTCCGCTCGGATCGCCTCGTACTTTCCGCCTGTAGCTTGATAGATCAGCGTACCGCAGGTGGCATGGATGAGGTGGGAAAAACGCACCAGCCCTTTCCATCCGCAAGGGGCCATGTGCTTAATTAATTGGGAATGTGAGCAGGTAGGGTGTAGGTAGCAACCCGCTTCATGTTGGTCTGATCTACCAACCATACATATTTCCAATGTCCGAGCCCTTGCCTTAGGTGCAGTTCTGTTTGTTGATTAATAAAGCACGACTTGGAGGTTGGGCAAGTTGCATATAAGCCTTCAAGCTTAGATAGTGCAGTCAGAGTAGGTGAGACGGACAGAGGTGCAAGGGCGGTTGCTGTTCCTACCTTAGCCTATCGTCGGTCAAAGTATCAAGATGTACCTCTGTTACATGCAGTTTGGCTAAAAGCACTCTACCTGACACCTCTGCGGAAGAAACTCAGGTTCCTTTTGGGAGCAGTTCTTAGCCGGGTCATTTCATGTTCTTACCCGCAAGTCGCCGAGGGTGTGTTTGCTTGTTATATTAAGGAAAGCACTTTGCCGCGACAGGCCCCCTGCTCAAAACACTCAACTGTCAACCTCCTAAGTTAAATCATTCTTATTACGAAACCCACCTTCCTCTCCGTGACACACCCCTCCCACAACTCAAGACTCACTCGGGCTCCACCTATCTCACCATGAAGAGCCTCATATACCTAGCAGCCTTGCCCGTGGCAGCTCTCGCGATGCCAGGACCCAAGCCCTTCGACACCGTGCCCTTCGCGCCCGCAACGGGCCAGAACGGGTCCTCACTCTGCACAACGCGCCAGCACCACCATACCGCGGACAACGCCAACCCGGCCGACATGATGGACTGTCTCGAGATCGGCACGTGGGCGTCGGACCACAACGGGGAGTGGATCCTGAAGGAGACGACGACGACGACGACAGACGACTGGCACGTCCTCCTCACGCGGGGCCACTGCACCTTCCTCGTCAAGAACACCCAGGCCACGTCCCTAGGCAACAGGGACGTCATGGATATGGTCGACGCCATCCATCTGAGCGACGGCATCAGGCTCGGCCCTATCGAGGAGAAGGGGACCTTTGGCGGGTGCCAGGATGATGCAGACGTGCAGTTCTGGCTGCGCGATGGTGTTCCGGGTGCGGAGTAGATACCTATTGAGTCTGGTATGTTTAAAAAAGGGGGAAGGGTCAATGGGGGAAAAAGTTACTAAAACGCCATGAGTATTAAGATGTCGGCTTCGATGTGCAAAGGAGTAACTTGATACCCCATCTAGCTAGCCATGTGATACTTGAAAAGATGAATCTGAGGGTGGAGATTGTCATAATGGGTTTGAGACTTACAATTAACCAATCACAATGAAAACGTACTTGACTTATTTCAAGAGGAATGGATTTTTAATAAAGGGATAACTAGGAAATGGAGTCTTTCAGACTCCCCAACAGAAGTCCGCATACTAGAACATACATTTATGTACCTTCGAAGGGAATAAGATACCTATCAAAACCATCTGGATGTTTACAGGGAGTCAAGACGCATGATCATCGCATCTCATTGCGACTCAGGGACAACAAATTCTCATCTTTTAGAACCGTGTATAAGGCAGCCTAGGGAACATTAGTCTCGGGGAATGACTTTCTTCTGCATAAGTAGGAAATGCAACTTACCATTTTCCTCTCAGAGTGATATTCACCCATCTGTGATTATAATTAGTGACAGAAGCCCCTTAAAAAACACTTACTGACTATAGACACTTACGTGACACCATCACTATCCACCTCCTTCTCGACCTTGGAGGAGAAGGCGATGGCGCTCATGATGCCGTCGCCAAACTTCTCGTTCATGATGGCCTTGAGGGCGTATCCGTAGTTCTGGACGACCTCGTACAGGCGGTAGATCAGGGGTTCGACGGGGGGCATGGGCCCGGCGCGGCCGCGGTCGGGGAAGCCGCCCATGGAGGCCTCCAGGCTCGCCTTGGGGACGCCGAGCAGGTTCGACAGCCTCTCGACGTCTTCCGCGGACGCCTGAGCCTGGCCGTAGAAGAGCGCGGCGACGGCGACTTCGCCGCGGCCGAGCTCCTTGGCGATGGCCTCGAAGCTCAGCTTTTGCTTGGCCTTGGCTTCGAAGAGGAGCTTGGAGTGGGATGGGAGTCGGTCGGCTAGACTCGACTGCGGATAAATGTATAGGTGAGTAACGGAGTGCAAATCGGAGGTTGGCAGATGAAGAATGGAATACGTACATCGAGAGTGGCTACGCGGTTCTCGGCCATTTTTGACGGTGTTTGAAGAGGATGGAGGGTTAAGAGATGTGGAAGCGGTTGTGTGTTCGATACTATGAGTTTAACTAAGGGGTCTACGAAGTATGACTTGAAGTCTCGTCTCTTGCTCGATTCCGTGCTGAATGAGGAAAACAAGACGAAGACATCTGTCCTCATAAACTTGATATAAATGGCCAACCGAACCGAACCTACCGTCCAACTATCTAACCTAGCTGTAGACCGAATGGTGACCCCGCGCGGGACTAGACCGACCGGGTTGTATCTACCTATGTAGGTAATGCGGAGAAAAGCCGGGAACTCGGGGTTGTTAGCCTAATGCCGGTCTGAAATAAGGTATATGAAGGGGACCAAGATCGCGGAAATGTCCCCTTTTCAATACCTTCACGCCGGTTAGGAATGGGTGATGCGAGACAACCACGGAGGCTGTCCAGGCCGTCTGAGCTGGAGTGTCTGGCTTCTCCGACCCGACAACTACTACTTACGTACCATTTCACCTAGGAGTATTTTGTGCTACACGGGGTTGGGACAGGCCCCGTGATGTTGAGCTTACAAAGTCCGCAGACAGGTGTCACTTAACTCGCATGCTGAGACTCGCCGTCATCGCTCGTCATTCCATTATATAGGCGATCTTCGTCCTTTCGGCTTTTGGTTTACGCCCGTATGGAAGGACTCGATGTTCACGTTTGCTTCCTGTTTGTCACAAACAGAATGCAGCCATTGTGCTTCCAGAATCCATATGTATTATTTTCAGCCGAGATGAGAAGTCGCATAAGGAAAGGAGCAATTGTTCCACAGCGAATCTCAGCGATATATACTTGTATAGTGGATAGCAGGCGGGAAGCAATACGCACTTCCGCCAAACTCCACTATAACCAGTTCCCCGCGATGTCCTGCTAGACTAGTGCGCCCCGCTGGTCTAGGCCAGATGAAGGCGATACGATCTGAATTACTGACGACATTGACTTTGGCCATCCGTTCTTTTCCACCACACTAACACCCTCTGGACTAGATTTTTGGAACATCTTTATCAACAGCGTAGCTTACGAGGAGCAATGAGATCAAACTATATAGTATAGACGGGCGCCGACAACCAGTGGTATCTGCTTTAGAAACCGGCCTCTGTTTGGATTATTGACCGAGCTAATCCAACCGCGGGGTACCACTTACAGAGCTTCTTCCTACCACCCATCCCTAAGTAAAGTACCTATCATGAGCGATCACGTCCAGGATGGACCGTCGCAAGATGGAACGCGGGAAAAGCATGTCCACTACAACGATGCGCCTTCTACTGGCAGCGTAAGCGACGACGACACGAGAAGGGTCGAAGTAAGTTGGGCTCGTAAAGATGAGGAGGAAAATAGATTATGGGTTTCTAATGCATGCGAAAAAATAGGTTTCTTTCGATCCATTGAGCCCCCACCGTAGGAAGAGTTCGCTCGTGCCCGGCGATCGCGAAACCTCCAGCAACGCAAAGCGACGTCAACAGAAGCCTTTCCTGTCCGACTGCATAGTCCACCAATTCCTCGAGGGCCACAAACGCGATGCCCGGCCCGAGGGCCACTCGCGCGCCCACCCCAATCTCGCCGGCCATTCCGCGAGCCAGGAGCGGGACGTCTCCGGAGAGATCGGGCTGAACGAGTATGTCGAGCCGAAGGGCAAGAGCCCATCCGCTAGATCGGAGAGGCTGTCGTTCATCGAGCCGGAAAGCGACGACAGCACGGCGTCGGGCCAGTTCGACGAGAAGTCGTGGAAGAGCGCCGTGACCAGGTCCCGTTCCGAGGTCGATCTAGCCAACCAGGACGAGCAGCATCATAGCCGACTCCTTACGAAGAAGCAGCTGACCGACATGGCGTGGGGCGTGAGGGAGCTCAGCAGACGGTTGGGCATGGTGCGCCTCAAGTTCAAGGCCGAGCGCATCTTCCTCTTGACGAAAGCATACGACGAAGAGTTGATACCGAAGACGAGAGCGCTGGCCAAGTGGCTTCTGAGTAGAGAGCGGGACACGAGATACACGGTCTACATCCAGGACGAGTTGAAAGAGAACAGACACTACGACTTGCAGGGCTTGACAGAGGAGCTTCAAAAGGAATACGTCGAAGCCGGCGAGCTGGACGCGGATACTTCTCGAGAGAAAATAAGTCGGCGCATGAGATTCTGGACAGAGGAGATGTGCCGTAAGAGGCCGCACGATTTCGACCTCATCATCACCCTGGGAGGCGACGGCACGGTTCTGTACGCGAGCTGGCTGTTCCAGAGAATAGTGCCGCCCGTGCTCAGCTTTGCGCTGGGCAGTCTGGGGTTCCTCACCAAGTTTGACTTCAACGACTACCAACAGACGCTGAACACGGCGTTCAAGGAGGGCATCAGCGTGAGCCTGCGTCTGCGGTTCGAGGGCACGATAATGAGAAGCCAGGAGCGAAAGAAGGTCGCGGATGGGGAGCAGGACGGCGAGCAGGACGGCGCTGGCGCTGGTTCTGACGGCGGTTCTCACAAGCGCGATCTGGTCGAGGAGCTCATAGGCGAGGAGAAGGACGACAACCACACGCACAAGCCAGAGGGGACGTATGAAATCCTCAATGAGATTGTGGTCGACCGAGGGCCGAACCCGAGTAAGTCATCAATCAATATCCTGCAAATATATCATCATTACTGACGATGCGGGGGGGATTATAGCGTTATCTTACTTGGAGATCTTCGGCGACGACGAGTACTTCACCTCTGTCCTCGCGGACGGGATATGCGTGTCCACACCGACGGGCTCGACGGCGTACAACCTCGCGGCGGGCGGGTCGCTCTGCCACCCGGAGAACCCGGTGATGCTGGTGACGGCCATCTGCGCGCACACGCTGTCGTTCCGGCCCATCATCCTGCCCGACACGATCGTGCTGCGCGTGGGCGTGCCGTACGACGCGCGGACGAGCAGCTGGGCGAGCTTCGACGGGCGCGAGCGCATCGAGCTCCGGCCGGGCGACTACGTCACCATCAGCGCGAGCCGGTTCCCGTTCGCGAGCGTGCAGCCCCAGGGCAGGAGGAGCGAGGACTGGGTTAACAGCATCAGCGGCAAGCTGGGCTGGAACACGAGGCATAAGCAGAAGAACGAAGGGTTCAAGAAGTGGGATAGTTGACATTGCCATGCCATGCTTGGCAATCGGGGACGGGGGATCAAGGGCTTAGGGTTAGGTTAGAAGGGGGCGGTTTGTTGTTGCTGTTTTGTGTGGCGCATGATAACAACAAAAAGAGGCATCTATAGATCTTTACCCGAGCATCATGTGTCTTGGGATCGTTACAGTTTACTATTTTACTCCGGAAGCGCGATACAGGTATGATACCTAGTTACACCCATTACATATAAATAAAAAACCAAGCAACTTAATCGAGCGTTGCCTCTCGCCTCATTGCTGGGTCTCTGTTTCATCGTATATAAATTTACACCGTGTTGACATGGATGAGTGTTGTTGTGAGCAGAAAGCAAAGGGATGGGATTTTTAAACATGGTGTTTGTGATAATCTAGGTTAGGTAGGTACTTATGTAGGTAAGTATGTGTATGTGTATGAGTGAGAGAGTGAGAGACAAGAGAAGGCCCAAACTCGATACTTTGTTGACAAAAACCCAGAACTTTGCCTTTTTTTCTTCTTTCCTCCCCATGCGCAAGAAGACAAGGCTTTGTTTATTTTGTTTCGACGCGAGCTGTTTCACTTCAACATTGATTATAATACTAGAACACATTATATATAATCTTTCTATGCAGATATGCCCCCTGTTCCGTGCTGTTAAGTTACTCTTACCACATCAGGCCGTCTAGTCTAGTCTGAGAATATTCAGAAAAATCTAACCTACACAATCTTTAAACACGTATCCGGCGGTGATGTCCTATCTCCACGAATAGCCAGCCTGCACCAGACCCGACTCGTCCGCGTCGGGCTCCCTGTCCCGAATCTGGGTATAGTGAATAAGTAACTGTATAGTGTAAACAAAGGACAAAACGGTCAACTACAGCACCACTGGACTTTGATGACACTCATGGGCAGGATCCCACATGTCCCGCAGAACCTTCGACTCGAGTGCTATATCTGCTAATCAAGGCGTCCTGGTCGTCTTGCGAAAGGACATGCCTGATATTCCATCACCCTGAAACCAGTACAAGGTACTGCGGGGTAAAGTCGGACTTTTGAGGTTACTGCTTCCGGCATTTCAGAATATTGCGCTGTTGCTGACCGTCGCATCGCTTGTCTAACTCCATGACGCCTGAGCTGTGCTGACCGGTGTCTGGGCATACTCTCATGCCTCTCAAGGGCAGATTTACTAGTATCGTCAGATCCATTGAAAGGCCTAATCTCGAAATTAATAAAGTGGTGACCTTTTCGAGGACACTTGGTTGCGATGCGGTTTTTTGGCATTAATATCTCTGGATAAAGGAAAAGTAAGTTGGTAAGGAGCCCAGCCACGCAGTGTTGCCCGGCTAGGTTAGCGCCAGGAAATGCCGACGCGTTTGGATAACCCAATAAGCTCAAGCCTCAACGACTCTAGGCAGAAAGTGTTGCGTGTGTCACTTGAAGTCTCGGTCCCCGCCCACAACTTATATAAGAGAACTCAAATGTAGAAAGATAGCGAGGTAACCTATGGTTGCGAACTGTTTTCTCCATTCTCGATTCAAAAAGGGAAACAATGAAGGGAATAGAGGGCCGAGTTTCAAGCCCAGCAACTCCCATCAAGCGGGAGGCAGTTACTCACCTCGAGCCCTTGACTCTGCCATGTGTACCATCATGGCGTGGACGAGTGTCTCGTTATATTCGCGATCGCGCGTATATTTTGGTCCTGCTTGCGTTTGTTGTTTTCAGTAGTTTAGCGCTCCGACAACACGTACAGGAACGACGTTACAGCGATATCAGGGACGACCGGCAGGTCCCGGACCATGGTGATATGTGGACGGAATGGCTAGATGTACGTAGTACCGCCTAATGCGAGCCTCCCTCTGTGGCGTGACTGACCAGACTGGCTGGCATGGGTAGATTACCCCAAGCGAGAAACTGGGATGGCAACCCTGCTTCAAAATATATGGCCCCAATCTTCAATGTGCCAGGCTCACCGTCCCCATGGACTATACCCGACCCTTGAACGAGTCTGCCCGCAACCCCAAGGTACACCTTGCCTTGGTCATGGTACCGGGCGCCGGCCGCACCGAAGATCCATCCTCGTACGCTGAAACGCCTCTTCTCATCAACCCGGGCGGCCCGGGGGCGAGCGGGGCCGTGCTGGCCGAAGTGGAGGCTCAGGGTCTCCAACTGTTGCTGGGGGGTCAGCAAGACATTATCGGCTTTGATCCTCGGGGCGTGGGTGCTTCCACTCCCAAAGCAGATTGTTTCGTGTCCAAGGTGGACCCTGATGGCTTGTACGGGCGCAAAGTTGCCTTCGCGGACAGACTAGCCTGGGTTACTACCGGGCACGATGTTGGTCTCGTCAATTCAAGCCATGTGGCATTGGCAAAGCAGAACGCTCGAAGTCAAGCCTTGGCACAGCTGTGCCGACGCGTCGACGAGTCTAAAGGCGACGATAGCATATTTCGTCACATGAGCACTCCAAACAGCGCACGAGATATGCTGTCCATCATACATGCTTGGGATGAATGGAGATCCGGTGGCGGAGAGGACCAAGATGCAATGCATGCAATGCAGCTAGACAACACCAAAGAAGAGAGAAGCACCAGTCTACGCCGAAAGCTGGTGTATTGGGGGTTTTCGTACGGCACACTTCTGGGCGCCACCTTCGCCTCCATGTTTCCCGACAGAGTCGGACGGATGGTCTTGGACGGCGTTGTCCACGCTGATTATTATGTTGAACCCACGTGGCAAAGGAGCGTGGTGGATGCTGACGCGATTTGGGACGAGTTTTTCAACCATTGTGCCGATAAAGGATTCGCATGCGACTTCTACCGTGCCGGAGACAGCCCAGACGCTATCAAGCAAAGGTTTCACAGACTGTTGGCCTCACTCGAGGAACAGCCAGCCATCGCACTTCCACCGGGCAGGAATATGCCCAGCTTGATCACGGCAAGTGACGTGAAGAAGACGGTATTCTTTGCCGGCTTGTACGCGCCCATCGTTGGCTTCCCTGCCATAGCAAAGCTCCTAGACTATATCTTGACCGACAGGATAGGGAGCTTGCTTCCCGATACCGGCACAATGGCTGTCTGTGGGGACCTCACATTGCCTGTGTGGCCGGATGATGCTATGAAGGCGATTGCATGCGGGGACAAGCGTCGCAGGCTCAAGGAGGACCCGGCCGCGCTCCAGCGTCGGTTCGAAAAGGCAGCCCCCTACTCGTGGTTCGCCGATGTGGTAAGTTTTCCCCAAACATGTGAGCTTCAGAGGTTTTAGATAAATAGGTTGACTCTGGCTCCAGTGGTTCGGCACCGATCCAGCACTTGGCTGTAACGGGTGGGAGATTGAGCCCAAAGACCCTCCTATGAGATGGGGCAGAAACTCGTCCGACGAGCGAACACCCATCAAGACACATTTTCCTATTCTCTTTATGTCCAACACGCTCGACCCAGTCACGCCTTTAGATCATGCCCTGGACATGACCAGGAAGTTTGCCAATGCAAGTATCATCGAGCAGGACGCAATCGGCCACTGTTCCGCCTCGTGTGTCTCGAGCTGCACGATAGCACACATTCGGGGATATATCAACGACGGAGTCGTGCCTCCACCGCCAAAATTCAAACCTGGCTCTCGTAACGAGGGCGAATGGCCCACCTGTGGCTGCTCCGAAGAGCCATGGGCGCCGCCGAGCTTTGCGATGGAGGAGTCCATGTCCGAGTCTTCTGTGACTACTAGTCATATGGAGGCCTATAGGGAGATGCGCGACCACATTCAAGCTCTCACTCTATCCCAACTACTAGACCACACCAACCCACTGAAGAGTTATCTTCTCGGACGTGGTATGCTGGCTGGCAGCTCATTATGAGCATTCTTATGTGCTGAGAGACCTCTGAAAGTTGGTATTGAAGAATATTATGGATATATGTACGTTCAACCAAGTATATGAGAGAGAAGCGATCTCTATGACAACAATGTCTTCGCTACGAAACTGGTAGATAGACTCTTGTGAATGACACTTGGCAGGCACAGTACTGCATATTGCCTGTAGATACTGTCCACAGCATTGACACCTGGTGGGCACGTCTTATCTTATCGGACCTTCCTAGCGTGGTTTCCTCGACAGCCTACCAACTCCATTTAACGCGAAATTTTTCTAGGAGCTGCAGCTGTCAAGGAGCTTTTGACGAACTGGCGAGTTAATTTAACAGACCTGGTCAACCTCCATCAACCTGTCGAGGGAGTCCATCCCATCTCAACCGTCTCCTTCCCTCTCTCTGTTTACTTCGTTCGTTTTCTGGGTCTTTATAGTCGTAGCATCTTGCCTGATACGGCGTTTAATCACAATGCCTGCCGCTTTAAGGACAATCGCGCCTTTCCTGCGTGCCACCCGCGCATGCATTAGACCTGGCAGCGCTGCCAACCCTCTAGACTTCGCCGGCAGACTGAACCTCTCCCGGTCATACGCCGTCTACCAGAGAACAAAGCCTCACGTCAACATCGGCACCATCGGTCACGTCGATCACGGAAAGGTGAGTGCCATCATGATATCGTGGAGCAGGAGGCCATCGTCGTCGACTAATCACGCGTCATGCAGACCACCCTGTCCGCTGCCATCACAAAGAGACAAGCTGAGAAGGGACTGGCCCAATTCCTCGAATATGGCTCCATCGACAAGGCCCCTGAGGAGCGAAAGCGAGGTATCACCATCGCTACTGCCCACATCGAGTACGCCACCGACAAGCGACACTACTCCCACGTCGACTGCCCCGGTCACGCCGATTACATCAAGAACATGATCACCGGTGCCGCCAACATGGACGGCGCCATCATCGTCGTCGCCGCCTCGGACGGACAGATGCCCCAGACGCGAGAGCATCTCCTTCTGGCCCGCCAGGTCGGCGTCCAGAAGATCGTCGTCTTCGTCAACAAGGTCGACGCCATCGACGACCCGGAGATGTTGGAGCTCGTCGAGATGGAGATGCGCGAGCTCCTCAGCCACTACGGCTTCGAGGGCGACGAGACCCCCGTCATCATGGGCTCCGCCCTGTGCGCCCTCGAGGGCAAGCGTCCCGAGATCGGCACCGACAAGATCGACGAGCTGATGAACGCCGTCGACGAGTGGATCCCCACGCCCATGCGTGACCTCGACAAGCCCTTCCTCATGTCCATCGAGGACGTCTTCTCCATCGCCGGCCGCGGTACCGTCGCCTCGGGCCGTGTCGAGCGCGGCACCCTCAAGCGGGACTCCGAGGTCGAGCTCATCGGCAAGGGCAACGAGGTCATCAAGACCAAGGTCACCGACATCGAGACCTTCAAGAAGTCGTGCGAGGAGTCCGTCGCCGGCGACAACTCGGGCCTTCTCCTGCGCGGCATCCGCCGCGAGGACGTCCGCCGCGGCATGGTCGTCTGCAAGCCCGGCACCGTCAAGGCCTACAAGAAGTTCATGATCTCGCTCTACGTCCTCAGCAAGGAGGAAGGCGGCCGCCACACCGGCTTCCATGAGAACTACCGCCCCCAGATGTACATCCGCACCGCCGACGAGTCCTGCGCCCTCTTCTTCCCCGACGACGTCGAGGACAAGTCCCGCATGGTCATGCCCGGCGACAACGTCGAGATGGTCGCCCACCTGCACAGCCCCCTCGCCGTCGAGACCGGTCAGCGCATCAACGTCCGTGAGGGCGGCCGCACCGTCGCCACCGGCATCATCACCCGCGTCATCGAATAAGATGGGAAATTTGTCTCGAATTTGCAACAGTGTCAGTCAACAATGGGTATGCATTTGGTCCGCGGCGGTGGGGGCGTAGGGGGGATCCTTTCGGAGTTTCTTAGCCAAGCCGTGTAATATGGGAAAAGGAAAGCCTTTTACTACCACTACTACTACCACTACTACTACTATTTGTACAACAGAAATCATAACGGCCATGTACATTTCAAATCACCCTCGACCAGGGCTCTTTCTTCCCATCTCTCCCCCCTCTCTCCCCCCTCTCTCCCCTCTATAATCACCGTCGACAAGCGTCGTTTTTAACTACTGTAGTACGTGTATAGCATTGATGAATGAATAGATCAAATGACTGGATTGTTTCAAAATCACGCAGTGCGCTCAAGTGTTTATGTGCGTATCTTTTCCCTTTAGTGCCCCGCTTTCATAATCTTATATGGGGGGTTCTATGTGTTCTTAATTATTCTATTTACTTCTTACACACATCCCATCTTATTATTATTATTATTCGATCCCGAACTGCGCCTTATACCTAGCGAGCATGCCCATGGAGATGCTCGACCCGCCGCAGACGACGAGGACGATGTTCTTCTTGGCCCATGCCGCCTCTTCGAGGTCCGAGGCGCGCGTAGACTGTGGGAAACCGAGGGCCCTGCGCAAGAGAGACGGGTTATACGCGCTCGCGATGGTGGCGCCGCAGGCCGGCTCCGCGAGGTAGCGCTCGTCGTCGAGGAAGCGCGCGCACGCGGCTATCGCGATGGCGTCGGGTATCACTGCGCTCACGAGCTTGGGATCGCTCCTGAGGAAGAGGCGACTCCATTCGGTTCTGTCTCTGCCAGTGCACCATGGAGTTTTGTCTCTGACGATGCCGGTTGCGGCGGTGGAGTCGGGGTCATGGGTCGGGTAAGTCGTAGTGGGTGTGGAGGATTTACTGGGCGTGCCAGCGGCAGCAGTAGTGGTAGTAGAAGCAGTATCGGCACCAGGCGGAAGGGGAGACGTATGCGAAGAAGGCGCAGAAGGCGAAGTAGGCGAAGTAGGCGAAGAAGGCGAAGAAGGCGAAGAAGGCGAAGTAGGCGAAGAAGGCGAGGATCGAGAGGGTGGTGGTAGCGGGAAGAGGAACCTGAAGGTGGTGGCCTGGCTCCTCACCGCCCACCGGTACGTCTCAGCCGAAACACGGGGCGCGCCCAGGCTCGTCGCCACGCTCGTTATCGCCGAGATGCCGGCGTGGGCGCGTGCGCGGATGGCGGCGGCGAGGGAGTCGGCGCCGACTGTCTCGATGGCTATGACCGTGGGCATGGGTCGCTCTTCCTTTTCAGGACTACCAAGGATGTTGTAGTGCAACTCAACGCCCGTCATGATGCCGTTGAGCAAGCCGCCTCCGCCGACGCTGCATACGATGGCGTCGATGGAGCCTCTCGCCTTCCCATCACTAGAAGGGAAGAAGCCGCGGTTCTCCAGCACGACGAGCTCGCTCACAAGGGTGGAGGCGCCGCGCCAGATCCACTCATGGTCGAAGGGCGGAACGTAGACGCCCTCGGGGTCGCCCTGGACGGCGGCCCTGCAAGCGGCGTCCGCCTCGGGCCAGTCGGTACCCGCGCGGTGGGGTTTGGCCCCGAGGCGGGATAGCTTGTCAAGGACGTGCTCCGGGGTCAGGGACGGCACGAAGATGTCGCAGGGCTGGCCGAGGGTCTGAGCGGCTACGGCGCAGGCTAGGCCGGCGTTGCCTCCGCTGCTGCAGTAGAAGTGCGCCCGTCCGGTGCGGGACTCGCGCAAGGAATGCCACATCAGGGTGCCGATCCCGCGGGACTTGAAAGACCCGGACGGTTGGAGGTTCTCGAGCTTCAGGAAGATGTTGCAACCTGCTGCCCGGGAAAGCTCAAGAGAGCGAATACATGGTGTCTCTATGAAGAGCTCGGGTTCCTGCTGACCACCCATTGTCGCCAAGCTGGAGTAACTTTTGCCTATCGAAAAGTACGACACGGTCAAGGGAGGTTGGTGAAGAAAGCTCAAGTAACTGCTGACATATAGTATGAACTGATCTGGGTACCGAAGCCGTCACTATGCTGTGTCAGTTTGTGAATAGCAAGCGAAGCCTGGGGATTAGGTCGGTGAACTTTGCAAAATCTTGCAAGAGCATCCAACATGCATCCGGGGACTCGCAAACCAAAATATATAAGTATGTACCTGTCATGATGCAGTGATGCTCATATGGGAGGTACCTAACGGACTCCATGTCGGTAGGGGTCACGTACCTCTAGCGTCCTGCTACGGAGGATACTATCTGTGGACATGGTTCCCACAAATCGTCAAGTCCGGCCTTTGCCACTGCAAAGCTTCGTGCGCCCTTCCATGAAGCTGCTACATCGGACAAACACACCTTGCCATTGCGACATCCCTACGGCAATATCACTCAAATAAGTACGGAAGGCAATGTGAAGATGAAAGAAGTGGGCCTCGCAACATAATTATGGGGTAAGGGATTAGGTAATTTTATCAGAATTGTTCCATCTTACAAGGTCGCGCGGAGTACCAAGTAAGGAATCGATTGGTACTCTCCCTGTTGACTCTTGTGACTCTCAGATGATGGCAGCTCTCCAAGGTGCATAGGTCGGCATCGCCCTGAGCTTGATACTTGACAAATCTTTTCTCAAGTATGTATCAAGGTCGTGTGGTTCAGATGATGACACACCGGTGAATATTCGCTCGAAGGTCTTGACGGACAGCCAGCTGTTGCACAAGCTCTTACGACTTGAGCAGGGAACACCATGGTATTCCACCGGTACTAATGTGTACACAGGTGCCGTAGTCTAATAAACATCAGAAGCCGGCCAGTCATACAGAAAGAAGTATGAAACAAACATTGGACTGTGCCATGAAAATTGGCAGCAGTATGTACAGTACTGTGTTATGCTGCTGAACTACGGTAGCCCCACACAGTTCATTTACTGTCGAATTCATTCTATCCTTTATTGTACTCTGGGGGAAAGGTCCGTAAACATCAATAAATACTGCTGTAAACATCAAATTTGCAAGCAATCCCCGGCGCATTGTGTCAAGCTCTAGGCAGTATTGGCCATCTTATGCAACTCAGTTTTATATATATAAGTACAGACCAACCCATACTTTCGTGACCCTCACAACAGTTCAACATTCCACATCGCAGCTTCCTCTGGGTCGAACTTACTGTTATAAAGGTGGAAACAACCACGGACTTCGAGAGTGCTGCATATGTACACAAAATACTTGGAACAACAAGCTCCTTCTATTGTCTAAGGCTTTACCCAGTTTGAACTTTGGTATTCGGCCGAGGTCGGGAGTAAAACCATCAACTGGTCATAGCACCGGCTATTCATAGCAACAGGCAAATCATAACCACATCATGGCGAATTTACCGTCTATGGACACGCAACTGGCAGTTGCGAGCGAAGGTACGTTATTCTTTCTTCTTTTTTCAGCGCACCTTCTTATTCATACGTGCCATCTCGTCAAGATGACGTTCGTCGTCATATCATCCTTTCAAATATATTTACAGTCACTCTTTCTTCTCTTTTCCCCACCCCTCGGTCTACGATCCCTTCCCTGTTGTATACAGCTTAGAGTCCTTGCATTTCTTTCTTACTAACGCGGGGAAAAAAGCGGCAACGGCCTTCGTGAGCGACTACTATGAGGCCCTCAACAGGCGGCAGCCTCTGGCCCAGTACTATGCCAGCGCGTCCAAGCACCTGACGGCGGCGTCGGTGAAGCCGGACATCAGCATCAACGGACGGGTGGTGGATAGTGTGGCCGACTACGAGGCGATGCTGGACGCGCAGGGCGCCAACGTCTCGTACGAGGTGCACTCGTTCGACGCGCACCCCATTAACGCCACCTTCACCATCGGCTGCCCCGACAACCTCTCCACTACCACCGACGCCCCCGGCCGCGGCAAGGTGAACAAGTCGGTGCGGGATGGCGACAGGATTAGTTTCGCGATCCAGGTTAGCGGCACTGTGAGGTATGGAAAGCCTGCTGCGCGTCCCGCTGCTGGTACTACTACTACCCCTGCGGCTAAGGTCCCGAATGCGGATGACGCTGCTGCCAAGGCCAAGTCGTCGAGAGCCCCAATCGAGGTCCCCGCCGTCTCCGACACGCCGCTCGAGAAGGCTTTCACCGAGTCATGGCTTCTTGTGCCACATTGGGAGTCCCTGGGTCGGAATGCACCTAGGGGCTTGAGGAAGTGGCTGGTTGTTAGTCAGAACTTCCGGGCTCTATAAACGCGGAGTCGCCATAATGAAAAGCCACTGATGGGCGCCTGAAGGGGGAGGGTGGGACGGTGGCCCCCTTCATCCAGGATCAAGATCTGGGACCTATCCACGGCCTTGGTTGGACAAAACACGTCATCGGATATCCGTTCTCATGGGATCAGCTCGCTTCAATCATTCTGCTGGTCTTTTCATCCATGATCAGGGTCTTGGGCCTTTCGACGGCCTTAGTTGGACAATATACATAACCTGGGTATCCGTTCTCATGGGATCAGCTCACTTCAAAAATCCTGCTGGTCTTCCATCCATGATCAGGGTCCGGGGCCTCTCGACGGTCTTGGTCGGACGAAACACGTCACTTGGGTATCTGTTCTCATCAGATCAGCTACTCCCTGCGGTCCCAATGGACAATGCCACACCACTTGGGTATTCGTTCTCCTCCCCTACCTAGGTTGGAAAATACGCATCACGTGCGTATTCGCTCTCATAGAGGTAACAAGACCGCTGCGAGTCGATAGTATAAACCCTCTAGGTTAGACTCATCTGGATATATACCTCTGGAGTTGTGGTAGCCAGCCAGCCACTGCTACCCACTTACGAGCTAAAGGCGTGGCCTAGAACGAAGCAAGCCTGAATGTATAGGTCTTTCTCTATATATCTCTTGTAATCCAGTCCGCTTTACCCACCCATCTTTCTATGTCCAGATACCACGCGATCATATGGCTTTTTCCCCTAAAACCCGCCTCAAGTCTAAACAGCTCTAGTTCAAGTGTTTCAACCGTGATCTATCGTAATGAAGCTCCCTATAATACCCAGCATCACCATTTGTCTCCCCTTCCCCATCTACTTTCCCTCCTATTTCGGCTGGCGATCCAGACGCGATCTCCTCTCGTCCCTCTCGCGCCAAAGCAACAGACGCGAAATCCTCAAGCACCATAGACACCTCGTTGAAGTAATTCGGCTCCCCTTCCCGCGCGAAGCCGAGGGTCTCGAAGAGCCGTATGCTGGCCTCGTTGTCGGCGTTGATCTTGGCGACGAGTCTTTTTATTTTCGCCCCTTGATCTCCTTCTCCTTGCCCTTCCTTTTCTTCAGGGTCTGATGTTGTTGAAGGGATTTCTTCTTGGCTTTGGAAAGGGGGAGAGGAGGAAGAAGAAGAATATTCGCTCATGATTTTTTCTTGGTTCAGGGACAGGTACCGGATAAAGGCGCGCACGGCGGCTTCGCCGAGCCCGCGGCCGCGGTGCTGCGGGCTCGCTATCATGATGTCTATTTCGCCGTCGCAAGAGGATATTATTGCGTCGTTATTGGGGTCGGAGTCGGAGGGTGTGAGGAAGAGGTTGATGTCTCCGACCATACGATCTGGTGTGTCGGCTTCTCCTGCGTGTACTACTGCTGTGGTGGAAGGAGAAGAAGGAGAGGAAGTGGAAGTGGAAGTAAGAGGCAGGGGCAGGGGTAGACAGACGATAAAAGTCAACTTGTCACGGGCCGTCCGCCACGACGTCTGGTTCTCGTACTCTTCTTCCAGAGTCAGCAGTTCCGAGGCTGTTGCTTCCCGGAGGTCCTAGATATGAATAAGACTGGTTAGTGATTGCTTGATGAGTAAATGTTCTTTGGTTCGTATAAGAAGGAAGGGAAAGGGGGTGTTTGTGTTGAGTGAGACTCATGCTTAAATCTCATGCACTCACTTGAGTTGGAACTGGATTTTTTCTAAGTTTTGGCTTCGATGCATGCATACATTCTAGACTGGACAGTGCCCATGCCATGCACACTCTCCTCCTCTTCTCCCATGTTCATCTCATTCTTTATACCTCTCTTCTGTATTGCAATACCTACCCGTACCATACTATACAGTATATAGTATAAGTAATCAACTTTCCCATCCTTCGTAACTCTCTCTTTCTCTTGCATTTCTCTTTCATTTCATTCATCCGTCCTAAAACCGTTTGGAGGACGCGGAGGAGGAGGAGGAGGAGGAGGAGGAGGAAAAAGTGGCTGATCCAAGAGAAAAACAAGGTGAAAGTAATAACAACAGAGAGGGGGAAAATAAAAAAAATAAAAAAACTCACATCATCCAGCATCCACCTATGATACCGCACGACATGGTGTGCGTCGTACGGCACGAGGAGGACTTTGGGCGTCGATATCGCTTGTTGTGTAAAAGTCAGCAGAGTTTAACAAACACACTGCATCAGGAGCGGAGCATGACAATTTGGGGGGAGGGGGGGGGGGGGGGGGGGAAAAAAAAAAAACCCCCAAAAAAAAATTAATAAATAAAAAAAATAAATAAAAAAAAAATTACCAATATATTTATTAACCCAAATTTTTATGGCACCCCACCGCC